>JPKZ01003244.1:346191-363604 GCA_000803305.1 Toxocara canis
GAAATCTATATTTTAAACCCCCCCCCCTCTCCAGCCTCCCACTCTTCCCCCTTACCAAAAAGATTACCTAAATATCTATTATGGTCTCCAATGTTTTTTGTAACAGAATACTAATATTGTGGGGAAAATTATTATTTGCCAAAAAATGATCCAAATTGAAATTTGAAAATACTCTTCTTTATGAGTTCATTTGAAGCCATTTTAAAACCGATATAAAATACGCAAGAAACTGTGATCTGTTTCTTCGTTAAACGTTTCGATAATTTGATAAATCTTTTAAAAAATCACTGAAATATTTCGATCGGCTCCAATGGAATATTCGAAATTGTTTGAAATTTTGGATGAAATTTAAGAAAACAAAAAAAATTCAATTTTTTTCAAACGATAGTATTCAAATGGCACTTTTCATTTATATAGTTCGTTTTTCTTTTTGAAAATAAATTCTCAGAAACACTTTTTTTCTTCGTTTGGTTTTAAAAAATTTAAAACATCGAGGACGAAACGAAATTGAAGACTTTTATTTTCGCGGCGAGTGATAAATGATTACCGGCTTCTAATTGATAAGTTCAATATAGCATTAAACATTGAATTTCTATACGAATTGACAAAAATACATTGATTAAGATAAGATAATCAGGAGACAATCGGAACGGTAAGAACGGATCGAGTAAATCGAAAAACGGTTTAGCGTAAATGGGATTTGAACTGTCTTGAGATTTTCGTTGTTGTGATAATAAAATACATTTCATAAATATCCGATTTTCACACAAATATGAATAGGCGATTTTCGAAGGAAAAATTTTTAAAAGTCGACAATTTTAATGAGAGCCAATTAATTAACTGCTAATAAATTAATGAACAGATGACACTGCTGAGCACGAATTGAATACTCGAAAAGTGCCAAGAAAATCAATCAACTGTTACAATGCACTACTGCATTCGAAATGTACATGAAATGATCGACGAAAAGAAAATAGGCGATTGAAGCTAATTTGGGAATGAAAAATGCTCTTGCCTGAATCAGGATATTTATGAGCATTGAAATAGCTTCTACTAATTCGTAAATTTAAGACCAATAATGATTTATTCTCATGCATTTTGAGGCGAATCCCAGCCAGTTACTTTGGTTATAAAAATATCTCATCGTTGAGGTAATCTACTGTGTAAGTTGTATAACTTAAATTCGAATTTCTGCGATCACCAGTTTCAGAAATTCACAATGACGATGTTCAGTTGGACAGACAGGGTTGGAGAAGGGTAGAGAGGGGTGGATATGAGCTATTGTTAGAAGTTATCGCTTTAAATTTTCATCATCGAAATTATCGAATCGTTCGACTCGTATAAAAGCAAAAAACTGCTGATCATTTGGGAACTTTCTCCTACAAACTCCATGCAAAATTAATTTAAGTGGAAAGTTAAAAAAGAAATTTAATTCAAAAGTCATACTGGACATCCGATTCCTCTCAACGTTGTCTATGTCAGCGATCAAGAGTAATCGATAAATGATTGGCTCAAAAGAGGAATAAATTTAAAGAAATCTACGTTCCGCTAATGTTAGAAAGCGTTTAAAGCAATCACAGGTTAATTTTTGCATATAGACGGGCAAACTCTTATCGATATGATGGACACATTGTTAATTTTTTAAATATTTGAGCGATTTCTCATACCACCATTGCCGATACGTGGAGATGAACGGTTCAAATTTTGTGATATTTTAAAAAATCCTTAAGACAAGCACGGAAAGACACTGGTAGCAATTGCGGCGATCTAGCCAGTTTGGATGCTCGTAATTGGTTGTTCGTTCGTTTTGATACCATCAGCAGTGTGATACGACCCTAACGAGACCAATGTATTCAGCAAACTCACTGCATTGGTTCTCCATCACTAAAATTCTCGTTCAACTAACTAGACGACATGGACGAGTTAGAGTCGTCATACTTCTTAATGCCTTTCGCTATGCGATCCCGAAACTCCTATCTATAAAGACCGGACAGGAAGTTGGAAGTGTTCACTATTTGTATTAACGAATGAAACAAGAAGCATAAAATTTTTCACTGAAGTTATAAAAGAGGTATTCCTAAAATCTTTATAAGTTCATAAAATCGTTCACAAAATAATAAAATCTTCCATTTTTAATTAAAAAAGTATTATAATTTCATAAATTTTCAACGGTAATCACACCACCGCTCTCCTAAAAACTGCAACTGAAATAAGTCTTACCATCTGCAAGCAATTCATTCAACTTGGGCATCGGAGTGCTGGGCGACGACGGACTGCTGACTGTAACCGAATGTTTCGTTGATCGCAATACTCCTCCATTGATCGTCAACTGGTGGCCGTGATGAACCACAGATGACTGTGCAGCCAGCGAATGACGTTTCCAATTGTGCTATCTCCTAATGTTGAATTGCTTGTGATTTTCTTTCTTGTTCAATTACTTTAAACAAACCCATTTGTATTTTAATTGTATAAATAATTTCTTGTTTTATAAGAACAAATAAAGTGATGAGAATAAAATGCCCATAGCAATTAATAAAGTGAACACATCGAGGTGCTCAAGAAGACATCTGAACCAACATGGGGACAGGAACATTTATAAAATAACGTTTGTGATGGGAAAGCAGATGCTACAAAAGGAGAACATTAAAATGATATTAAAACCGAGATGGAAACCAAACTCCAAATCTCGTTGATGTATAGAATAGGATTTATTAGAAAGCTAAATTCAATGATTGTTCGAGCGTTCGTTTCTTTCTCGAATGTTGACTTAATCGCATTTGGACTTCGAATCAATCCTCTTTTCCTAAACGAACCGACAGCTTTCACTGATTATTTGCATTTGTTCGCCTACTTCAGATGGACTCTCTAAATTGTCAGATTGATGAATAAATGAAATAAAGCATGTGTATATACATATAAGATACACACATGTATATATATATACATACATGTGTATATACATACACATATGTGTGTATATATCGTATGTTCTGACAATCATGCCCAAGCATGATTATTATTCGAACCGGGGTCTTTTCGCACCTGATGTGAAATCGCTACCGTTGCGCTACTGCCCGCTCTACGGACGTTTATATATATTTACATATATACATGCAAAAGGGATGCAAAGGCAGCTATTGCATCGTTCACTGCGATGGCTAATAGGATCATAATAGTAAGCATGGTCTAGCTTGTTGCTATAATATTACAAAGTATAGGCGGTCAACATTAGTATGAGTTAGGTGCAGTAGTAACAGTAAGTTTAAAAAAAACAACAAAGAATAGTCTAGTAAAACACAAAATAGTATAAAACGGCTTCTAACTGGCAGAATAGCCAGAAAGAAACAAAACGGTCTCGATGTGCCTTAGAAGTGACCCCCTTCGTGTAGCGTTCGATTTCGGGAAGGCATTAAAAGATTTGAAAAAATACCTGATGGTATAGATTTATGTTCTCGAATAAAGCCTTCCCTCAATATAGGCTGTTTTCATTGTGGTTATACGGCGAACTAGCGACGAAAGTTACTCTCAAGTATGCCGTAATTTTGTGATGGAGGACAGAAATACATCGAATTTCATCACAACCATTTACAACTGTTTGTTGATGAAATGTCAAAAATCATATATATTCATATTAGATGAGTTTACGTAACGGCGCTGTCAACTGTTTGTCCAAAGCGATTAAATTTACTGCGAAGAATACAGGCGAATATTTACTTTTTGCATTTTCAACATTCATTTTCTCTCCTGGTATATGTATGCGGTTTTAAATTACTGAAGTTCGGAGCGAGCAACAGTAAGTTAAACTTCAGTAAGCGTTCGAGGGGTAGCAATTTTTAGAGCAAGGTCAAGTATCTTGGAAGTGGTGTTGTGAATAAGAAAGGGGGGAAGGGAGAAAGGGGGGGAGAAAGAGGAGGGGAGGGGAGGGACATCGTCAGTTGTGTCACTACCCGCACAAATAGTTGCAAATTCTCTTTCGCCGTTATTGTTGTTAATACTTTTTCAGCGACCTTTCATTATCACTGTTTTTTTTTTTAAGAGCAACACGCAACATGGTGCATCGTTCGAGGCTGGGATGCTCGGCATCTTCTCATAACCTCCAGTCTACATCTGGTTCGTTCTTTATTTGATATTTTCTATTTTTTTTCAATTTAGTATTATTCTGTTGCTTTTTTTTTTAAAAAAAAAATTAATTTTCAACGTCTAAATTATTTTTCCTCTTCACGTTTGTGACGTAATCTTTCACCAGGTTCGCCGCGCTTGGAAATTTCTTAACGTCCGAAGGAGAAGAAAATGGTATTTCGTCGCAGAAGATTTTAAATCTTTGTCCAGTCACTTCAGATAACTGGATATCAAAGCTGATATTACGCTTAGAGTACGATGCGTTGTCGTTTTTCGCGTATCTTTCATGAGTGCTGAACCCATGAACACCTGGATGGGAAAGAACAGCAAGTGATAGTTTTTTAGAGGCCTTCTATGAAACAATGTCCCCACTAAATTGTGCAATTAATCCTATTCTAATTGGCAACAGATGGTCATTATGTTGGAGTTTTTATGCCAAAACCTAACATCTTTTTTTGTTAATAATTTGTTCCGATCCAGTGAAGCCACTCTTACACTAACAAGTTCGCTCGTTTTTATTCAGCACCGGGCATTTGCTGCTATTCTGTTAGGCAAAATGCTGAATACATTTCAGCTTTGCTTTATTAATTATAGCTTCGCTTCATTAATTAAACTAGTTGAATATAAAGCTTAAAGGGGAACCATAGTCGAGTTGATGATAAGCCAAATGCTCGAAATTTTCGTTGCCTTTGCTGAGCGGCTTTTTTTTCTTTTCATTGTGGGGTCTCTAATATTAATGACAGGAAGAGACTGTTTCGAGAGGGAGGTTATTCTCATCAGTGTGTTCAAGAGGAAGCGGCTTCGTTTGGGTGAAACCGTATCTAGTAGTGCTCGACGAAATTTATCGAGAAGAAAAAGCACGCGTCTTGATGAGCTAAGGAAGCAATTTCTCTTCCAGTAGCTTTTGCTTTTAAGTAAAAGGGTGTACGGCGTATTAATAAAAAGGACGCCCAAAATATTGTGCTTTTATGAAATCTTCATAGAAATTTTCTAAAATTCGAGTAACTTCGAACAAATCAGTTTAAGAACATTTTTGGAAGAAATTTTTTTTTTGGAGAGGGAGGGGGGAGGGGAAGGCGCTCTTTCCGCTAATTTCTTGTGCATATGCCATTGGCATATGTATTTAATTGTCAGCGATGGCGCATGGCTTGCTCAACGAAGCAACGACTGTAAATTATCGCTTACTTATAGTCGTTGCTTAATTAAGCATGCAAAATTGGTTAGTTCTATGCGTACTTCTTCATAATATCGTTTGGTCGTTTGTTACAATGTGCACATATTTCGTTCGCACAACTTACGCTCGTGTGTGATGCGATTGACAAATTTATGCTAATTTCGTCCCATCCAAATGCGTTTTATAAGACTTGGCAAATGTTTTGCGTTAGTTGTTGTATGGCACGCATATGTGAAAGCATAAAATAATGATAGATGACATTCATGTATAATCATAAAGAGTGACATGGCCGATTTTGACAAATATATAATCGTAAAGAGTGATATGGCCGATTTGGACAAATATGTAATCGCAAAGAGTGATATGGCCGATTTGGACAAATATATGTTCGCAAAGAGTGACATACCCGATTTGGACAAATATATAATCGTAAAGAGTGATATGACCGATTTGGACAAATATGTAATCGCAAAGAGTGATGTGGCCGATTTGGACAAATATATAATCGTAAAGAGTGATATGGCCGATTTGGACAAATATGTAATCGCAAAGAGTGATATGGCCGATTTGGACAGATATATGATCGCAAAGAGTGACATACCCGATTTGGACAAATATATAATCGTAAAGAGTGATATGGCAGATTCGGACAAATATATATTCGTAAAGGGTGATGTGGCCGATTTGGACAACGTTAGACATAAGAGAAGTGTACACGGTGAACAGGAGGTGCTGATTGCTGGAAAGTAAATAGTGGTATGATCATTGATCACTGTAACAATGATAGCGTTCCAGAAGTACAGTTGGAGGGCCGAAAGCGGCGATAGAGAGAGAGAGGGAGAAGAGAATGCTAGACGGAAGTAGAGAGTATGTGGTAGTTATAGCTTTTCATAAATAGTGAACTAATGCTTGTATCTCAGCAGAAGCTGCATACTATTTGCTTTGCTCACTTTGTTTTTTCGTGTCCTTTCTGTTTTATTCGTCATTTATTACCGTCTTGTGTCAAGTATTCATCGTTCATCGAAATCTAGGCAAGAGAATGAGCATCTACTAGAAAGAGTAGAAATGTTTAGTGGTGAGGAAATTTCGTTGGAAAACTGGAGTACATGGATCGATTTCTTTTAAATTTCTTTTTTCTCCTTTTTTTTTCAAAAATGTTACGATGAATTCAGTTCAGTGCTGTATTCTGTCATTGCACTTTTTTTTTGTTTCCAATTTGAATAAATAACTCGGGCTGAATTGCGCAGGCGACAAGTATGAGGGCGAGGGGAAAGAATTTTTTTAAATTACCAGTTATAAGAATTTTTCAGTCGCTTTATTGATGTTAAGTTCAAAGCATTGCGCGATAGATGTTTGTGAAGATTAATAGGGTATTCATTACAATTCTTTGCTCAACTTCTTGAGACCTAATCTTTTTTTTTTTCGTGCAGGGATGTGAAAAAGTGATGATGTGAAAAAAAGTGATGTTTGGAAAATTTCTTTTGTGTCAGGAAGGGGGTTCATTCGAAAATTTGTGAGGTTTTAAAAAACTGCGAAGATTTTCCTGACGTCGGAAGATGGATGGATAATTCAAGGATCAAATCATTTTAATTTTGGAGCGCATAGAAAGGCGATGACATGTTTACTTTTTTAATGAAGGAATCTTCGTTTTTTTTGTTGTTGTTTTTTTTTTTGTTCGCTGGTTGCGATTCTCTAAATAACTATACACTTTTCACTTCAAAGATGCTTAAGGAAAGTCTTGTTTAGTTTGCTTTATTAATTTTGTAAAGCTTTAATTAAGAATTTTGACGTGATATTAGTCGAAGAATAAGTGACACTTTCTTGATCACATCAATCAAAAGCAATAACCTTTTTAAGATGAACAGGCATGTAGCATTTTATTTATCGTTTCGGTTGTTTGTCTTTTAATTTTGTTAATTCAATTTTAAGAAGGGGATGAATTGTACTAAATGTTTTCAGGCGCAATGAGCGTTGCAAGTTCACCAGGTGCAGTTGCGCCAATGGCGTCACCTTCAAGGCGGAGTTTTCTTTCGATGCTTTTCAGTCGATCCCACAACAAGGATGCAGAAATGCGTAACTTTTTGAGTGGGCAAGTTTTTGAAATTAAAAAATAAATCTCTTGGATGTTCTGTATTATTTGACTCCAGAACATCTACTCTTGCTTTTGATTTTTTTTTTTCAAAACAAATAATGGAACAAGAAGTCCTCATCGTGACCGAAAGGGAAGGAGCTGGTCTCACGAATTTTTTTAAAACTGCTCTTTTCGGTCCTTAAATTCACAAGGACATTGCGAGGCGGGCGGACTCACATAGGTCATTACTCGTAAATTTCGGCGAAATTCAGAGGTGAGACCTACAACCCACAAAATTGTACCCATTTTTGTCACACCAAAACGCTAACAGAACAATTTTGGGAAAATAAACTTTTGAAAATCTGAAAAGATGAAACGTGCAGCGTTTTCTTGAAACATGGGTATTTTTTAAATCTGCAGCAAGTTCAAGGCAAGAAAAATTACAAAGATTGACAGAATCTTTTGGCTCCTACACCAGCTTCGAGGCGGGGCCTCATTTTTCCCCATTGCAATTCGCATGCAAGTCATAAAGCCTCGATATGGGGCTATTTATGTATTGTGATACAACCTTCTGCTAAACCCTTTCCCCTTCCCCTCCCCTCCAACCTCCCTCTCCCCAATCCCTCTCCGTTTTGTTCTTCGTCTTTTTTGCAGAACATGCTGGAATTCGTGCAACTTTTGGGCCGCCCTAGTAGGTTTGCATATATACGTGTCGTTCAGTTGATCGTTTTGTATATCTAGCCTTTTTTCTTCAGTGAAGGCTCGATAAGTCAAAGTGCATGGCAGGAGATGGGCAAGGAGAGTTCACTAAAAACTCGTCTTAAAGCTCTCGAGCAATTGCAGGTGGTGAGTGAAATTTCTCTTTTGTTCGGAAGAATGCTTGCATGGTACGATTGAGTAAAAAGTGTAAAGCACCAAAATTGCAATCCTTGATTGAATATAGCTTGCTTAGAAAAGCTTTATTTTAAGGGGACGAGGATGGAGGGGAAAGAGAGAAGGAATAAACTACTACCTTTTTTTTAACGTTTTAAAAGAGCTGGCTCAGCGCGAGGCGGTGGCTATGCTTGAGACGAAGCGACCTGTACCTTCTTCGGTGCGCGAAGAGTAAGGAACTTGGGTGTGTTTGGTAATGTTAATAAGCAGTAAGTAATAGTGTTTAATAATAGCAACAGTCGTTGGTAGCGATAACGCGGTAAAAGTGGCGCGACAAAAATAATATTGATTATGATGGCGCCGTTTCTTGTTGACGTCTTATCGGCGGCCTTTCCGGTTTTCTTCTTATATTTCATATTGAATTGTGTCCACGAAATGTAAGGAGAGAACCAGGAAGACCGTTGAGATGGAGGGGATTCGCTTGTGCGCTCACATGGAATCACATGGATGCATCGAGCGCTAGATGAAGGTGAATGAAATTTGATGAATTTAGTCCCCCCCAACCCCCATTCTCGCCTTTTCCTCCTTTGTTATTTTGACAGGTTTAGAGGCGATCTCTGACGTCCTCACATATGTAGACCCGTTGTGCTTTCGAATCAAGTTGTCGTTTTTACACTTCAATAAGCATCATTTTTTTTGCGGGACTCGTGAATAATTCGCCCGTAAAGGGGAGAGGGACGGGTGGGAGTGGGAGGAATTTGAGAGGGAGGCGTCCTGCCTCAGAGATCAAAATTTTTTTGGCAGGGATATATACTTAAGCTTGTGCTTAGTCGATATTTTTTCTTGGTACATAACATACGTAACAAGCAGCACCTCTTCGAAGTTTTACCTTCTAGAGGGGGAGGGTGGGGACATGTAGTCGAACTAGCCGTGTCTGTACTCCTAAAACTATTCCATTATGGATGCTTCAGTCTCATTATTTATGATTCAGTTGTGTTCGATCGGCATTTTAGAACAGAAGCAGAACAGTTTAAAACGAGGCTGTCATTAACTGAAGCCGTCGTACGGCTTGTGGAGCTGTTTCCGGGTTTAGAATAAGTTTGGGGAAGGAAAAACATGTGTAAAAGAGAATAGTAATAGTTTTGTTGCGTTTATATGGCGGCAGTTGACAGGTTTACTGTTTTGCGGCATGCATGCGACATAAAAGTGTTTTACATTTGATGCGCTTTGTGCAGCACACCTTAGCGGTACACCTTTGGGATTGAACTGCGGTCCTCAATCGCAGTCCAACCGCTGAGACGATTTGCCAGTCGCGTCACTTTAACTTGACTGTCTTTAAATTAAGGCGGGCATATCGTGTAAAAAATTTAAGGTAGCAAGGAATAGGCGTCTTCAATTCAGTACACTTGAAGCAATATATCACGAAACATGCGATCTAATGGAAGTGGAAGAGGCAAAAGAGGCAGTATTGAACACATTAATTGCGTTGACCAAACATCAGAACGAACAGATCGGTCTTGCTTTGAGGGACACATTTTTCAAGGTTTGTATTTTGTTGATTCTCGTAGAGTTGCTTTGATCATATCTGCATATAAGTAGCTTTCCAGTGAATAATAAAACGGATAATATTTATGCGCTTTTCTGTCATCATGTGTTACAGATCATGTCATCTTATATGCAAGAAAGAGTTCGAGCTGAGAAATGCCGATTCTGCTAGCACAAATTTGGGTGGTTTGCTAGAAAATTCTTTTGAAAGCGGTTAAGCGGGAACGCTGAACTAGATGAGTTGACGTTTTTTTTGGATCGTGATATACGGGCGAGGTGGAAGAAGTCATGCTATTTTTCATGTGCAGACAACTAAAAGGCATTTGATGCAGGGCGGGCAGGTGTTGCGGAGCGAGATTATTGGTTAAACCTATTTTTTGACCTGAGGTATCAACTTTTGAATGATTTTGTAAGTAGAGTTCTGCTGAATGGGTGCAAGGGGATAGCGAAAAAGGAAGAAGGTTGATTTTCTTATCGGACTAACGAAATCGACATCTCTTAACTCAGCTAACTCTTTTTATTGGAAAAGCAATAGATTGGGCACTTCATTTAAGATCTCATACCCAACATTCATCGAATAATCATCGAAGATTTTTATGAACAGAATAGGTCTAGAACGTCATAAACGCTTATATTCTTATAACACTGATTGCCGAACTTCAGCTGCTTAGGGAGGGACTTAATTCGAGAATGACAGTGAAGTTAAGCGAGCAGTTAGCAGAGTGGTATGTGCAAAGGAGGAGGAGGGTTATTGCGGTTTTTCCTCTTCTCAAGAGGAGGGACTATTTTTTAAAGACGATGCTGTATTAAAGGAGTGCGAATTATATTGGAGGGTTTCCGCCATTTTTTTTTCTTGAATCTGATACGGTATCAATGGTCATATGAGTTACAATTTTTAAGGATTAATGCGACAAACATTTGCAGCTTCATGTTAGGAGTTTAGGAGATATGTCGTTTGGGATTAACATCCTCTTCATTGGACTGGTTATGCGCGCTAACGGTGAATGGTGAGAATTTAGCGGGCTTCGAATATGACATAATTGTACCGATAAAGGACTGGATAAAGGAAGTGCTGGACTTGGACGAAATCGACCACCCGCTTGCTATTCGCGTGCTACAGATTGCTCAGCAGCTTGTGAGGTGAGCTTGTTACTAAGGCATATTACGGCGCATAATTTTGGCTGAAGAGTGGACGTCTAAATCAGAATGGGGAGGGGGAAGGAAACGAATTTATGAAATGTTATATTGCTAAAGCTGAAATAATGAAGGTTGAGATGAGAGTGAAAAGAACTGAGGCAAGCAGCATTGTCTAGCAAATCAAAGGAAGCAAATTTCGCGATTTGTTTGAATAAGAGGTCTTAAAAAGCTTCTCCAGGTTTTTTTCCTGATTTCCGCAAGATCATTTGTTGATGAAATTTATATTATTTTGGTTTTGATTTTAAGTATTGATAAATTTGTGTTATTTACTGCTCCTATCGCTTTGGTCTTTCCATTTTTCCATGGGGGGTATGAAGGTCCGTATGTTGGGGAGGATCAAATCATTCATGGGCTTACCACCTTCGTCTTTCCTCTCCCTCACTTCAATTCCGTGCAGTGCGCAGTGTTTGAAGTCTTAGACTTAGGCTGTTGTCTGAAACCTCATCTTTTACACCTTTGAATTCTTGGATCTGCTAACGAAAAAGGTATGCTATCAAAAGGGTGCTTAACGCCAGTTTCATTTTTAATAATCTTCCCAGTTTCCCACTTTTCTTTCAAGATTATTTTGAGGATACTGCGATAATTTTTGTAAACTTCGTACGCGAATCTGCGAAGCAATGCGTAGTTGGTCCTGTTGTGTGAAAGTAGTGTTTGTAATGTTGCTTTTTTTAAAGGATGAATGCGGGGTTTTTGCGCGAGGCAGCCCTCGATGAAATTGTTTACACAATATGTGTGAGGACGTGCCATAGAGTGGATCACCTCACGCATGAGTGTATGCTGCTGCTTGACGCGATCCTCAAATTTGGGTATGCTTTTCAATGGTTTTACTAATTGATCATCTAATTTTGGTCCTATGTGAAAATAGATCGCATTATTTTACAAGGAAGACGTTTTAATAGCAAGTGATAAGCGCAGTTATATCGCCAGCCCCTAATTTCAACAGCCAAGCGTTCTTCCATTCCCTATCCTTCCTCTTCTCGAATTCGATCTCTCTATCAGATTTAGTTCTGCCAGTTGGACATGTCAATTCATCCACCTGAACAGTGAGCCTGGGCTGTCAATAGTCTGACCCACAAAGTTCTTCATTAATTTGTGCTTCTACCTTGCACATTTCATCACGCTGCATCTCTTTGGCGGGCTGGAATCTTAGAGTCACCAGCCGGATTTCAGTGCAAAGGTTATACGGACTGCCGCATGTGACGATATTCTTTGCTGCGGAGCATTTACAGGCCCATGGGAGATCACTCCTTCCCTCTCTCTCGAACAAAGACTAAAACCTTCCTTTTCCCCAGTGATTCTCACACTGAGGAAAAGGGGGAGAGGGGATGTAGTGTTGCAGATGATCCATTGAATCTCCACGCTGTCTTAAGTGCATTCTCAGTGCAGTCGTCAAAAGTGTTATTTGTAGATGGTTGCCCTCTAACGTAGCTTATAGCCTGTTTAAATATGCACGTATCTAATACACTGTTGAGCGGATAATATCGATAGAAGAGGTCTGTACTGTGGGCGTAAACGGTATCAACGGTTGCTTTGACTTGATTGAAAATTTTCCTGTTGCAGCCATATACCCGATGGACATTTGCTAGCGCTGGTCACTACCCTCTGTACGGTGATAACGGTGAGCAAACTGGGTAAAACAGCTTGGGGCTTGATGCGTGATCTACTGCGATCGAGGTCTGGACACACTGCGCTGGGACTTCTAATTGAAATCATTGGCAAAGGGAAACGATGTCCCAAACCGAAGGTCATTGTTGGAGCTGTTTCAGCTGTTTCTATGGCACTGTGGGGGAGTCAGGTGCGATTTTCAAATATTGTCTTATTGATGCCTCTCATAAAGTGTCTCAGAGTTCAATGCGCAGTAGCAAATCTCCTTTCCAGTCAACCTAGCATTCATCGAGCTTGAATCGGACGAATTTCTCAGTTTAACCAGCCTTAGAGAATAAGCGCCCTTGCGATCTACTTTAGTGTAGGTCTACTTTAAAGTAGTCCTTTAGAGTACAAGGTCTGGTTTACACAGCTGTGATCATCGTGTGCTTCAAAAGCACATCTGGTGAGCGTACGAAAGGAGATTCGAAATGATGTGCAGCATTTATACAACGGCAATTTCATTTTACAGTATTAAAACATTTTACAGTATCATTTTACAGTATACAGTAATTACAGTATTTATACAACGACAATATTACAGTATATATGGGATGGCTAAATGAATGAATCATCCGAAACTTTCATCAGCATAAGTTTTATCTGTATGCATTATGGTGTGCGGGATGCGTATACTAGTTTATCGCCCGGACGGACATTAGCTATACAGTAGAGCTTTCGCATCATATGCGAAAGCATCTGGGTTTGACCCCAGGTGCTTCGACAACGGATCGCCAGTAGGCTGACCACCAGGCGTTCCGAAACTGGTCACAACAATCATGCGTAGCTATGGTTGTCAGCTGCATCGATACGGGATGATTGAAATCAAAGCTGCTTTTGCATCCATTTGCAATTTATTGCTCATTTTTTCGCTTAGCGTTTCGGCTTATGTTTAATTGGCGAAATTTGAGCCGGCATTGCACTTCGCTATGTGCTTAAATTCAACGTTACGCAATAAAACTGTGTGGACAACATCGTTGATTCGTAATCAATTCATACAAGTATCGAATCCATATATGTCACCCGAAGTCACTGGCATATACTTAAGAGTTAATTTGGGAGTCAGTCGCATCAGCACAGTAAGGGGAATATGAATTTTCGGAACTAATGTTTCTCGTAATCGATCGGCTTCTCTTCATGGTTCTTTTCTCCTCGGAATCCGTTCACTGTTTCTCTCGCTTTTGCGTTTTTCAAAACCGCACCTGAAAGTTCGTTTCGTTGCACGAATGATGCGGTATGCTAACTCCCTCCGGAGGTCAGCGTCTTCTCTACAACGTTGTTCTAGCCGTTCTGTACTATTGGAACTTTCCCCGCAAATCATCTCTGATTCTTAACCAAAAGTCACCTGTGCAGTAGCTTAAACAATGCCTGGCACGAATCGGATGCTGCGATTAAGTCGTACTAAGCAATTGTACTTTTTATACTGCAATGAATTGTACCACGGTGCTGCACAGCTTTCGCAATAAAGTGAATTTCAGATTTACAGAACTCTATTTTACAGAACTAAATAAATTCTCCATTTGAAGTTAGATGCAATCTTCACAAATAAAATGTGTTATAGTGATTTCGTTTGTATCAGTACAGAGATGAGTACTTGTGTTTTTGTACTACTCCGTACTATACAGTGGCACAGTGTAGCAGTCAAAACAAAATCGAATTCCCAATTACAGTGCAATAATTATGCCGTTTTTCGGTAAAGGAAACCATCACATTGTTTATACTATTTTTGGGATGAAGGTGTGAAGTACAGATGAAGAAATGAAGTACAAAATATAGGCCCGTAACTTTTTCGAAAAGGTACTCTACATTATTTGGGCTAATTAGTAGTATGAATTCATCGCTTATTTCAACAAATTATAGTTATCCCAGTTGTAAATAAAAGCACTCAACTAAGAACCTGTATAAAAGTAGCGTGCAAAGGGTCGTTTACCCGCGTCAGCATAGCCGGTCGAAGACTGAACCATATTAAATGAAATGGAAAATGCAACGGATTCATTGTTAGATGTGACTTCTCGAGGGTGCATTTTGATTAGTGGGATTTTTGTAGCAATCGGATGACTGTGTACGGAATCAGGAAGCCTACACATATTCCATTTCTCTTCTTCGTTTTATTGTTTTAGGTAACGTTTAGTCGGTATAACAGTTAATGATTTTGTATTGAAGATGTCTCCTTTTATAAATTTGTTTACCGTAATTCACTGAATAGAAGCACCTCCATAGTATTAGGACTACAGGAAACAAATAAAGCTATGTTATAATACACGTAATTTGATTTGAAATTTTCTTTTGTCTTAAATTGTCTACATCATGATTGTTTTCCTTTCTTCAGTCTTTCGTGCATTTTATGCACAACTCGTTATCTCTGTCTTCATGCGTTTGGAAAATTTGTATAGTCTTTTTTCCACTTGCTATAAAAGCCCGTTTTGTATGAGGTGTGTAGTGCTGGTTCCTGGAATATACAGTGGTATTTTTGTTGACACATACGAGATGTGCAGTAAAAAATGTTATTTATTCGACATTTCGATTCTCTTTATATACATTACGCATAATGGTGGCGGGGAAGTGAGCTTTATAGCTGTTTTAATAGGCGCTTGCATACTTGGTGGTAATTGTGCGATTTGCGTGCTTCGGATAATGAACTGAGGTGCCGGAACGCCAAATCAACAAGTGTTGGGCATTGCGCAGATACTGTATGTGTAACCGACAATATTATTGGCATATTTAAATATATATTACGTAAATTCGTGAATATGGAATCAGAAGCAACATTCCGAAAACGTTGTTTTATTTTGTGTGCTTGATTCTCTCCCTGTCCCCCTCCCCTCTGTCTTTCTCTTTCTCTCTCTATCCCTCTCTCTCTCCTCTCTGTCTTTCTCTTTCTCTCTCTCCCTCTCTCTTGATAGCTTAATTTGGTGCGCACGCAGTCGCTAATCGGATGAAACGTTTACAGCGTGTGGAAACATTACGATGTCAACCAAGTGCTGTAATCCCGGCGTTGGTGTTTGGAATGGAAGCTGGACCGTTAGTGATGGGTGAAGTATTTGTGTCAGTGAAGCGCCTCTTGTCCAAGTATGGTCAAGATTTGCAGCAGTTGAGTTGGCATTGCGTTCTACAGTTGCTTGAGAAAGCAGTGAAATTGTGCAGAGAGGTGAGTGCTTCAGTTTTCTTATCTTGCTGTGTTTAGTGAGTATGTAATTTTAGAGTATGCTGGCTTTTGCACTCCAGCTTCGTCACGAGTGCGGGATATGGGGAGGAGAAGACGGCAAAAATTTAGTGGAGACGAAGGTTCACACGAACACGAAAATTTTCCGTAATTTTGAGCCGCAGTTTAAAAGTCATGTATGTGGAATTTCGAGGAAGGATTCAAAATGTCGTTTCCAATTTGATGTCATTCTAAGTTTTCTTTGGAAGCGTTTTCCTTTAAAGGATTTTTTTGTTAGCTGCCACAGCCTTGATGTTTGTGTGGGGGAGGGGAGAGGTTGAGGGGCAACAGGTTTGTCATCAGTTGCAAAGGAGAATGTATGTTGTGACCAAATAGTGACTGTTTGTGAGTGCTGTCGAAAATGTTTAATTGCGAATTGTTTGCCGATTTGATTGGCGAAATCCCTCTCTAGGTCTCTGTTGTAACTGATCGCTTGTCTCTATTATGTAGCACATTTAAATGAGTTGTGGAATTCGTGGGATGCTGAATCTATCAGATGGCCGGAATACGATTGCCGTGAATCGTCAGCTTCAAGCCCGCAGGACTGTAGCATTTCAGGTTGTCAGAGGGGGTGGAGGCATTTCGGCTTTTTAAAAGGGAATTGTTTAGTTTGAAGTGCTGACTGAAATTGAGAGGACGTGTTTCCATAAAATGGCGCCTCTTAGTAAGAGGAAGGGGGGAGGAGAGGAGAGAGAGGTAGTGATTTATGCGGAGGAGGGAATATATTGCAGGTGTAGAAGTGAATTCGATGAGCGCGGGGAAGGGCGACCTTGCGAATTCGTACTTGTTGAGGGAGCGACGAAGGAAGGGAACTTGTGTGAATTCATGTTCCTAGAAGGGAAGTGGGAGGACAGTATTTGAGGTGGAGAACGATGTTGAGAGAGAGTAAGAGGAGCGACAAATCTGAGGACTTCCTGTTATAATGTCATTCTGTGGTGACGGTCATCTAATCCAGTACTGCGTGTATTCATTATCATGCAGATGCTTACCTTATTTTCGTTCGCCAGTATGCACGGATACATCGCCCTGCTTTATAGGCGCTATGGGTGTTGTTGTGTAACAGAAATGTACTCATAGTTTTTTGTTATTGACTAAAGTGTAGATATGCATGCATCGTACAATTTGAATTTGAAGCCCGATCTTAGCGGAACTTTATTCCTCAATTCCATAAATACAGTGCTTGTTGCATCAGAGCGGAAACGTTATAAGCCTTTTAAATTATGTTAAGCGGAATTGTTTCTGCAGGTACCTCCGGAGGAGAAACGCTCCGAATTATCGCAGCAATTACATCAACTAATTGATATGGTGGAAGAACTGAACAGGGAAGGCGAGTATGCAGGATCGACCGAAGCTATGTATGCACTCATAGAAAGCTGTGCAGATGAGAGACCAGCTGGTAGTGTTCTCGCACTTATGGACTACAGAGCTAACGTATGTTGTCTTTTACTTTAATCTCACTTATACTTTAATCTCCTTTTGTATGTTAGCCATTGCGTCATCTCGAACAAATCCTTGGGCAAGAGGATATGTGGGTTTACTTGAGATGGAGGATATGGGTAAAATGTTTATTAGAAAGGGGCTGTTGCTG
>JPKZ01003244.1:364350-401735 GCA_000803305.1 Toxocara canis
TTTCGAAGAGAGGCAGAGTGTGGATTGAGAGTTGATTTCCTTCGAAGTAACGAGATAATTGTCTAAAATTTCCGGCATTTTCTTACCCGTTCGCGTAACTGTGGAGTTTGATCACCGTTTTATTGAATTACAAATTATTTTCCTTGTTGATCATCTTTTTCCGGATTGTCGGTTTCGAAAATCATTTTCAGATCCTGTTGGATGCAGCGCACGAAGCATTATCTTGGTAAAATACGGGTTTTTAACTATCGAGGAATGCAGCGTTTAGCGAGAAAATCGATTGCCCGGCCAACTGTAATTAGTCATAAACCAGTTGACTGTATGTGATTTGTATGTGCATAGCTGGATGATGCCTGTGGTGTCATTTCATTTTCAGTGTATCGATCCATTATCGGCTAAATGGTTGCACTGTATGGCTGAACTTGTACAACGATATCTTAAAGAGGGAAATTCATCCGCTGTAAGGTAACGTCCGTCCACATTTCGAATGTGATAATAGTTTTTCTGATGCATGGGATTTTGCATCATCACTCAAGGCGAAGGACGGGAATTAGAAAAGGAGGAGAGAAAGAGTGAGTCAATAATTATTTCCAGAGGAAAGATGTAACTGCTGCTCATCAAATACAGTTTGGCAAAAAAGGTTCGAAACTAATAGACAATGAGAGAGTTTGTCAAGCCGATTGAAATGCTTTGAGCAAAGCGCGCGTAATGATATCAGTCCGATTGGTGCGCTTTCCGACTTTCTCAGAGTTGCAGCTTTCAGACGTCGTTGTAATATCAATTTTATTTTGCCGCAAATTGCAAGTTTTAAATAACATAGTTGTCGTGGTTTGATTGCAGAGAGAAAGCAGTGAGCATATTGCATAATGCATATATTAAATATCATGTATTATATGAAAAGGATGTCATAATGGACTTAATGATTCCAGTGTTGAGTAAAGCAGTCGATGAAAGTGATGTTAAAATACAGGTACGTCTTTGTTATCAATTTCAATTCAGATTTCTCATAAGTGATAGGATTAAGGTGAAGAAAAGAGAATTCTCTTCCCCTCTTCTTCCTTTCCCTCAGCCTACTTTCAAACGATTGCAGAAATATTTATGAGTTTTCTTTTTAAGGTTTAAAAAGAAGCAAATTCTTAAACAGTACTATGAGATATGTACAACATAGAGAATGCTCAGCTGTTATTAAATTCCAACCTAGAAAGTTTTTTTCTGGGGGAGAGGTGGATAAACTAGGGGGATTAAGGGAAGATTGTGATTGTGACTTTCAGAGTTCAAAATTCTTAATGAGAATTAGGGAATGAATGACACTTATATAATTTATTTTCATTTACTATTTTATTCTGAATGAAGCGACTTATTCGGCATAGCTTTACTTCTGATGGGCATTTCTTGTAAACATTTCGGTTTAACGGACTGACTCCTCGTTGAAGTACTCACCACTTTGAATAGCTTTGTTGCCATCCTTTCGAAAGCTACGATTATTATTGACTTTAGAGGCTTTATTTCGAGGTGATATTGTATGTTGAGTATCTTGTTTATCTGATTCAGCCAATGTAACTTTACTGCTTACAGTATCAAATGCTGAACGTGCTGTTTGATGTGGCAAAAACGGTTGCAATGCGTGTTAATAGCGAACGCGATTTATTTTCGATGATTATTTCCATTGTGAAATCATTTCTCTCGGCTGACTTCAATAAATCAAGTTTGTCCTCTTATTTATTCCTTTTTATTCCTTTTGAAGTGTTTTACGGTTACTGCTTTTTGTCGTCTTTTAAATCAGTTTTTTTGGTTGTTTTAGGCTTTTTCAAAACTAGATTTTGTTTCAAGAATTTTTGTTTTCCTTGAACGGGTGGATCTCTTTCTGCTGTAGCCTTGGCATAGGAGGAGAAGGAGGAAAGGAATTTATTTTATTCTCTGTCCTTTCTCTCTTCCCTTTCCTCCCTCTCTCCCCCCCTCCCCTTCACTCTCATCACTACGGCCATCACGACCACCTCCCGTGTGTTGTGTGGTGTTCCTAACAGCTTTCAACTCTGTCTTACAGTTTTCTAAATTCGAGCAAAGAGGGGTCAAGAAACTTCTCAAGCAGTGAAAGGGTGTTGTTGCATGAAGTAGATGTCTGTCGTGAAAATAGTTCTACAATCAGCCGTTTTTGAAGGATTGTAGCTTTATTCTTCTTTGCATTTGCTCACTACCTTTGCGTCAGCTCTCGCTCGTACCTAAAACTGGTCTGCTTTCAGCATGTATCCTAATTCCTAATTGATGCCATTGAGAGTAGATGGCTGTATCAATGCGCATAGCCGGTATTATTTCACCTGAAAACTTTGAGGGAGGTGCTGCAGTTTCCTCAGTTTCTTAGATGCCTTAACGTCTTGGTTTTTTGTCATTGTTGTTATTTTTTGGTATATATTTGTTTTCTCGAGGTTTTTTGAAGAAGATATCATGTTTAGTCTAAAAACCAATTATTATTTTGATTTTGAATAGTTCTTTGACAGTATCAACCACTGAATCGATCAGTTTGGTCTGTACCTTTTCTGTGGTCAATACGGGAGAGTGCTATCAGTAAATGTTTTACCAAACTTTCTCACCGCCAGGTAAGCGGAGACTGAAATCATAAGTTCTGGGCCGTAAATAATATATAAAATATTCCTCAATATGTTATGATTTAAGCGTCGTGCGATAATGTGGAAATCGTTGCGGGTGGTATATGTGAGGTGCTGCACGAACGTTTTGCACAATTTACGATGGTTCATCTACGAATGGTATTGCATATGCTATGCGAACACCTCAGGTCACACTATGCAGATGTCGAGACCAGTGAGGTTGGGTCTGAGATCAGGGAACGACTATTTTCGGCCCTCCTTTCGATTATTTGCGACCCTTTTACTGGACAGCTGGGTTCGATTTTTGTAACTGATACAGCTGATGCTTCTGTGATGCCACCATTCCTCGAATTCGCGCCCATTGGCGAATGAGAAAACACTCGAAGAAAATATCAAAAATTTCTTTCACGATTTTTTAGCAAAAAATTCGATCGAAGCTGACTTTGCGGTAATCTAAATATTCAAAATCCAATTATCTTTGGTCGAGTCCGATAGGCGAGACTGTAGGATCCGAGGAATATTTGGCGGAACTGCGTTTCGACATGTTTCGACATATTTGGCGGACATGTTCAATATTTGCATTGCCAAAGAGATGCGATGACCATGTACTTGTTTGCGATATTCCATAATTGGGCGATGGTACACTGCGTGTGCTTTGCGATATTGCTCAACACACCTATGTCTTAAGGGACGCAGTATGCGCTTTGAAAATTTAAAAGTCTTGGCACCGATGTTGTGCCGTTCGAAAGACCGAATGGCTAGGAGGTGCAGCGCGCTGTGAGAATAAGTGGCCTGATGAGCACAACAGAGTCGGGAGCGTGTAGTAGGAAAAGAGGAACGACGTTTTATAAGCAAGGATTTCGAGGTATTGGGAGGAGATTACTTTATCTCGGTTGTCCAGTAATGCAAGAATGTATGCAAGCATAATCGGCCTCTTCCTTCTTGTCAGTTTCATCGACGTCTGTGGTTGCAAGCTTGGTGCAAGACATTCATTCATGTCCATTTATAAAGCGAACCGCACATGGAGAAAAGTGTTCAGTTGTGTATTTTGCAGTGAAAATTGGTGAGACTGAAGTGCTAAATGCTCATATCGTTCGTGCGGGTAACGATACCGAAGGGGAGTTCAAATGGTCGGAAATATGTGAAGTAACGACTTTAGCGCTTGAGAAAGAGTTGTGGTATGTTCCTTTTGCCCTCCCATGGCTGCTGTGACTTCTAGATTTCTAAACTCAAAACAATTTATCTGGTGATTTTAAACGAAATCTTGCTTTGAGCACTCTTCCTTACATGCCATTTTAATACCATCATTTTTATCTTGTCCATAACAGATTAATGCCGACAAGACAACTTTTGTATACTGGTAATTTCTCCTCTAGTATCGGAAATGCTGGTCCATGCCGGATGAGGGAGACGAAATATGCTTTTTAAAGCAAAAGCGTGAAGGGATGATAAGATTGACAAAAAAATCAAATCTAAACTAGTACTTTATTTAGCCGACTACTATAAACTACTTTTATGTAAATACAAGTAACATCCAAGAGAAGCATATGATTTTTAAGTCGAGAAAATCATTAACGTAGAAAAAGTAGCGTTTCTCGGGAAAGTAAAAGACTATGATTAGACCCCGTAAAGAATCGACAATTCTTGCTCCCATTTTTTTCTCAGATATACCAATTTTAAACTCGCACGATATTTACCTAGGTTTCCGGTGCTAAAGGTAATTTTGCATCACTTATGTCGAGTGCTCGAATTTCGCAGTTTTGTTTTCACGGCGGGCGAAGCGCGCATGGAGCGAATGAAGGACGCTATAATAGGACTGCATTTCAAGTTTGTATTGTTTTTTATTCAGTTTTTAAAAATAATTAAAATGTGGGTTTGTCTTGCATAAGGCGCATGGTGATAGCTCACGTTAGTTTAATAAAGAACCAAATGTCGAACCGAACTTCTTCTCCAGTGCAGATTGGCTGTTGTGGTTATTTCTTCAGCGGTAGTAATTTCAGTTATTTAGGTTAAGGTCAGTGGATTTTTTTTTCGAAATTTATAGGTGTCTTCTTCTCCGCCTCAGAAGGCTTAAAATTTGCGAAACGCGTTTGCTATCGGATGTATTTGCCTGGAATCTCTTGGTTTTGATTTAGTAAGGTGTTTGAATCGGTGGTGCTTAGGTGAAATCGTTTAATTCGTTTGGTTCTTCACACTGAAAAATGTGGAAAAAAAATGTTTAATGAATGCTATGACTTCGACAGTTGTGAAAGAATTATGTTGCGCACGATGCCACTCGTTTTTTTTTTTTTTTTTTTTTTTGAGCAGCGGTATTTGTTCACTAGGTCGACCGTGGCTTTATCTGACCCGACCTTCAAATGTTCTATAAGTTATAAGGAAAATATTTTAATGTTGATAAAGTGTCAGCAGATACACGTCGTTCCGTGCAATCTTTCACGTGAATTTGGATTGTTCATAGAGAATATTTCATTTTGTGCAATCGAAATTCGCACATTGAATTGCGTAGAACAATTGGAAATCGCAGTTGCATGTCGGCGTGACAATGATTTCCTTCTGATACTTCTTATATGACGATCTCAAACTATTGCTTTCGAGCCGTGTATTCCACTTAATGCTTTAGGATAGAGCAGTTCGGTGTTCCGCATTTTCTTGAATATTTTAAGGTCATCTTTATTCGAAATTATACGTTATTTCAAATATTATAGGCGAAACGATTTGTTGTCTGAAAGTGATGCAGACTTGAAACGAGTGATACCACCGGAAGGAGTTGTTCAAAAACGAAGCGATATTGATTTGGCAAAATATCTTTGTCCAGTGCTTAGTCGACTCATTAACTACTATCGAGATGAGACAATTTGCAAAATTATGGTCAATTCTGTGCCATCTACACCAGCTGGATGTCAGCAGGTATAATATTTTGGTTTTTGAGACGAGAATCAGAGGGGGAAGGGTGGAGGATTCTTATCGAATTTGTAGGAGCTAAGTTTTGGAATGATGGCTGTGAAATCAGGGAGAAGAAGAGAGGATTTGACGACCAGCAGCATTCAGCTTGACGAGGAAAGGGACTGGACGACTTATTCATTATTTGGTAGTGGTGAATTCTAGCTTCGGACCAGTTTTCGTTTTGCATTTTTGGGAAGTGTGCTGAGTGATCTTTTATCACCACTAAATGGTTTTTTGTTTTTTTTTTTGGGGGGGGGCGGTTGGAAAAGGAGTTATAAGAGTGCTCGATTTAGTAGCCGTGTGGAAAGGTGATTTTCGAATGAAACGGCGTTCTCGTATTGAGTAAGGGTTTGCATATAGAAGAAAATGGGTAGTCGTGGTTCAGATATGAAGGGTTTGTGTCGCTTATCGTACTAGGCGAGCAGTATCAGTTTTACTTAAAGGGACGTGGATTGAATCAAGCAAGTTTTATGCAATGGTACTTCTAAACATACCTCATAATGGAGCCCGACTTTGACCAGTTCACTGAATGCAAAATCGTCTGTTCTGTAAAAGTTTAATACGTAAGGCTTGGCCCAAAAAAATTCGGAATGCTATATCTTGTAAAGTGTTTTGCGTTTTGCGTCGGATAAAGTAATATGCGCATCTTTATGAATTTGGGGGAAAAAGGAGGTGGGGGGGGGGGAAGCTTGGGATGAGAGCTCCCCACCCACCTCCTTTTTCCTAATAAGATGCGCATATTACTTTATCCGACGCAAAACGCAAATGGAAGATTGTTTTGTTCAACCTGTTTTAAGTGACTTTGTTAATATGGGAGCTCATGATAAGTCTCAATATTTTTGAAAGGGGCATTATGAGGCAAGGGGTTTTATTCGGGAATGATACGGTACTTCATGAAACGGGATTCTGAAAAAGGGAGTGTAGATGATGTTTGCGTTGTAGTAAACAAAAAAAAATGAGCTTGGTGTTTTAAGGCAATAATGGCGTGTGACTTGGCCGTGCAGATTTTGCCCGAGTGTATGGCTCCATTGGCGAGACAGTTAATGGCAAATCTAGCAAGCCTACATCCAAGTGCAGTGCTTGCTATACCGATTATCGAATTATCCTCTGACTCCTCGGCTGTAGAGAATTTCTATCAGTTCTTTCAGGTTTGTATTTTATGAGAAACTTTTTTTTGTAAAGTATGTTATCGGGAAAAGGAAAGGAAAGAAAGATAATAATCCTAACATGCTTGATTACAGCGTTTGAGGGGAAGGGGGGGAGGGCATGGAGTGTCTGCAGCTGAATGATCCGAAGCAGATAATTTCTTGGCCATGAGGAATATTCGATCATCGATGAAAGTTAAGAATTATATATTTATAGAATGTTCTGAACATGCCGAATCACTTTTACCGTGGGAAACATCCGGTTTAAGCGAATTTTCGAGTGATTAGGTGATAGTGAAGATGTTTGAGTGCAGTCGAGGCAGTCTTCATGCATGAAGTTTCCTGTGACGGCCGTGACATAATGCCGTTTGGAGCTGCTCAGTCATTGCCAACAGTCATCATATATCGGGTCAATGTTGCATGCAGGAAAAAGCTTTTTTTCGCATTTCGTAGCTGGATAACTTTAATTTTTCGTCTGCACTTTTGTAAATGTGACGCTAACGACTGTGATTTTGAAAAGAGGGATTAGGGGAATTGGGAGGTTTGAACGTTTGCTTGAGTTATTCAACTGGTCTTTCGTGAATATGAATCACAGACGATATTGGGGAGTCGGTTCAGTGAATGTGTAGGTGGCAGTTGCTTTTATCACCACACTGCTAGCAGTAGCTATTTAATTTCAAATAAAGGTGTCCTCATTTTTGTGAATATTAATATCATCAGAACAGTGACCACACGGTCAATGGCTTACTGTTCGCTGTTATAAGCAGTGGCTGCAATGAGGAGCTTGGGAGGGGCTTGGGTGTCGAGAGATTGCAATTTTTTAAGCAAAGAGAAGAGCAGAAAAAGAAAGAAGGCACCCTCTTATTTCCTCATCTGTTTATATGCTCCCTCGGACAGTCCGTAGTCTGTTCGTTTCGGACTGCTCATGAAATATGTCGATATGATCACTTGCATTTACAGATGAAACACTTTAAATGTGTGATCGATGTGTTGGCCCCATATACGAACGTTCATCGCTTCAATACGTTCATAATAGCAGCCGTGTTTCGGAATTTAATGCTGTGGTATGTGCGAATGCCTGAATCGATTCGCGCCGAAATGGCTGATTATATAGTTGAGAAGGTTGGCTCATTTAATGGACTTTGTGACGAGTAAGCTTTCCATTAGCTCGCATGGTACTCAGGGGCCGTATAGATTCCTCAAAGTTATGAATTGTTCAGGGGAAGGGTTGTTTTGACTCTATGGTCACTCACAGGGATTTAATTTGATTCTGCATGTGTCCTAAGCTGTCTTGACTATGTTTTGTCCGTTTTTATGGCATGCGGTCACAAATCGCCTTCTGATAGTGCCTTCCTTGCGTTTCTTTCCAACAGTATTTTCAAGCAGTAATGGCTACCGTGCTATGTGGGCGCCACCTGCATCCTAATTTGGTGTCCTACGTCTTTGCGCAGAAGAGGAAGGGTCGATTCCAACGTCCGAGTAAGTTCTGATATCAAATTCCTTGCTGATGGCACGTCTGCGTTTGTCGATCTAATTGGGAAGAGCGTGTTGAACCTGATTTCGTTCTCTTCATAATCTCTATCGAGGATTTTATCTGTAGGAACCACACTAATTGATTGGACGGTTACGAATACGGCGAAAACAGCCGGTCATTTAGCCGTATATCGCTCGTCATTTTTATGTGTACCTCCAAGGTCGCAGTTTTTGCACAACCCATTTTTGAAACCTCCGCTGCACCACCAGTTTACTCGGAAGTTTTGCGCGGCTCCCCAGAATTTCCGTTTTTTTGTGCGAGCGCTCTCCCCAGCCTCCCTTACATCCCCATTCCCACCCACCCACTCACAGCTGAGAACCTGTGAGAGGTTATCGATGCATGCATTAAACTCATGTCTTATTCATAACGAATATATGTTTATAGTTGGAAGGGATTTGACTTAACTGTGCTGTCCTGAAATGAACTCGAGGACAGTGGAGGGGCGAGAAGAGGGAGGACGGAGAGAGAAAGAGTGAGCTAGTTAGCAACTTCTCACCAAGAGCCTTTCATGAATAATGTTGCAGTTGGATATGTTTGGAGATAGAAGGGGTGGAATGTTTGCGTCTAGATTTGTTGATAGTTGGATTTGAGAAGGCGGGTTAAGTCGATTATTGAGGTAGGTTTCATGGGAGATATTCATTTGCTGAATTGAGTACTATTTATAGGTGGATGCGCACTCATTATCGAAGTCGGCAAGCATAGGTGATATGGGCCGTCAGCCGAGTGGTGATAGCTGTACAACACCGTCTCCGAGTGTGTTCACTGTGGGTCCTATGCCTGATACCCCTCCGCCTATGGGCAGTGTTGAAGGCAATGTCTCTACCACTCGCAGTAAGGATCCTGGAGTAGCAGAGGAAGCGATCAGAGAAACGGTTCACTCGTTTTTATCCTCACTAATCTTTTATCTTTAGCAGTCCGTATTAATAATGATAGTTATAGCTACTCCTTGTGAAAAGGGAGAGTTAAGCTTTCATTCATATTTAAATATTCTTTTAGCTATGCTTAGGTAATGGTCAGCGCAATCATGCGCACGAAACGTAGATCACCCTTAGCGGCCGGTTGAGCTGTTGAGTCAGTAGGAAGGGGCGGTAGCGAAAGAAAATCTGGCAAATCTTGTCGCTAAGTAATAGACTTTGTAGCTGCTTAAATGGTCCGTGGACACGACAGTATTGATAAGATTGCTAATCTTTATCAGATTTTGTATTCAGGTGGTCAACGCTGTTATTATGACGGCCGCTTATTGTAATAAAGTGGTCATATCTGATTATCCAACTGGTCATGTTACTGTCCGGTAGGATCTGTGGACCCACTTTTGTTCTGATTTTCGGAGTTAGTGTAAGGTAATTATGGGCATCGACTTAAACTTGCGGAAAGACAATATGTCTGTTTAGTTATACATGTATGTGTTTCTTTTCGTGTACCTGCTAATTTCATATTTGGAGCCGCTGAAGTTAAACGTATGATGAGTTGTGAATTTCTTAGCAGTTTTTGAAAGCGACCAGTGTGATGGGTTTAGTCATCAAAGCGCATGTCTTGTTTAGCTCGTTGACATCTGTTTCCACTTGTTTTTAATTTAAAAAAAATTTACTTTCGCGATAGGTAACAAGCATCTATAATGTGCTTAAAGCTGCCCACGAAGAACCTATGAGGGCACTTGGTTAGGAGGAAATAAATTCTCAATCCATAAACATTCTACTGACAGATTAAGGAGCATTGAGGATGATTACATTTTTGAATGCTATAAATAATTCACAGCGGAAAAAAATATGGAATAATTCTTTGTAAAGGTTACATCAGTGAAACCAACTGAAAATTTTTTTCTGCAGCGATACTGCAAAGATGCCATCGTCATGTTTAGTGTTTTCGGGTGAAATTTTAGGCTTCTATTGTTTTCGAAAAATTTAAATGGATGGCAGGGAAATTAATCATACGAAAAGAAACTAAGAATCACTGATCATCGGATAGTACTTTGTTGCTGTAGTGTTGCTTCTTTCACAGTCGTTTTTGAACACCATTTTCCCAATCATGACCAATATACTGTCGTTGAGTGTTCTTCATTGTCAGGGGCTAGCACCAGCAAGATCAGTTTAAATTGTGCGAGCTGCCAGCTGGCATTAGTTGGCCTGCAGAGCGCATCTATTGTCTTCAAAATTTCGCCGACTCTTGGAAAGAGTGCAAGAGAGATGGGATATGGTCTAATCCATGTCTTCAAAGTGGATTAGAAGCATTTAAATTTTATGGGGGTAGAATGGGAGGGGGGGGGGGAGAGACAAAGTGATGATTTAGTGACATCGAATAACTTCATTTTATTAAAGGAATATACGTATTCCTAAGAGAAAGGAGAAGAAAGGTTAATAAGACTTCTTGGAGAACTGTGACAGTGCCATTTCATTTCGTCAAATTCAACTTGAGCTGTTTAAGGTGGCAAAAGAGGCTCGTGATAGCCTTGTAGCATTTATGCGATACGGTAGGATATGCGATACAGATGCGTCTTCGACGTCAATGTGCGAATCGGCCAACTTAGTCGAACAAAAAACCGAACACTGGGTTGTCAATGATTCTATTATATCCCTGTCGGTTTATACCGAAGGCAGTACCAAGAAAACATCGAATGCAATGGCATCCGGTGAGCATTTCATTTCTGGGGAAGAACGGGATACGAAGAAGAGCAGGGGTGTTTTTCCCTTTTATGAGGGGGTGGAGTGATGATTTAGTAGCAGCAGAGAGAGGGATACAAATAGAGAATAGACATATTCCTGGGAGGAGACTGGATAAATAGGCGTGCATAAAGGAAGTTACACATGTTCCTAGATACACGGTCGTATATAACATGAAATCAGGAGGTTTTTTTTGAAAGCGCATATGTGTATACAGAGAAAAGGAAGAGAAGTTCTATACGTCGTTATTCTTAAGTTTCAGAATTTTTTTCGTTTTCTTCGCTTCCCAAACTTTCTGAGTGGCGGATAATTTTATACAAGATGTTCTGATGTTTTAGAGAGTGATCAAAGCGTGACAACAGCACCGCAACAAAGCGATGACTATATTGGAGACGTTAGGCGCAGGCATCAATCAGCTGTCCATCGACCTGGAAGGTATTGCTAATTCTTTTAGCACTTGCAGAGAACTTATGCGAGGGAAACGATCTTAAGAAAATTGGAGTTTCACTTTGGGAACTGATTTTCTTAAGTATTTTCACTCAGAGTTTGGTTGTTGTATTGGAATTCATAGCACGCGAGTCCCGATACATTCAGGCATAAACCTTTCACTGTGAGGCGGCTTATGTGACCGAGTAGGATTTTGATTAAGAGGGATCAATCGCTAAGCAAGGTCAAATTTTCGATAGAATTCGAGTAATTGTTTGCCAAAAGAACAACCTGTAGATTCGAATTCACTGGACTGGCAACATTCATACTGGCACGAGGGAGGATGGTAGCACCCTAGCTGGCCTTGAGCGGGGTTTTTGACATCCCAACTAACGAGAGAGGGAGAGAGGGTTAAATTTAAGGATGGCTGACCGAGTAGGATTTTGATTAAGAGGGATCAATCGCTAAGCAAGGTCAAATTTTCGATAGAATTTGAGTAATTGTTTTTGCCAAAAGAACAACCTGTAGATTCGAATTCACTGGACTGGCAACATTCATACTGGCACGAGGGAGGATGGTAGCACCCTAGCTGGCCTTGAGCGGGGTTTTTGACATCCCAACTAACGAGAGAGGGAGAGAGGGTTAAATTTAAGGATGGCTAACTTTAAGGATATGCATGGGTGAAGTGGCGTCTACGAAGCATCGTTTCATGTCTGAGCTTCCCGAGTAATCTGCACACAGTTGCGATTTGACCTCCAAACTGATTGACAGCATATTCTAAGGCAAAATATGTGCAAGGCAACCCTTCAGGAGGCCCGAAGGGAACGCTTTGTGATCGTTATAATCCATTGTTATTATGAACCGTCTCTTGATCGTTGAGAGCCGTAAACCGAAATGTTCACATGGAGCTGCTCTTGCATCCGCTCAAAAGGTGGCCGTCTTTATTTGAGAATTCTAACTGACACAAATATTTGCTAGTTTCTCTTTAATGTTTTTTTCAAAATGCTTGTATGCATAGTGATATTTGAAAATTTAGATTAAAGCAAATGCCTCGACCGGCAGCAATGGACGATTCATATGCAGTGAGTCGTTCATCGCCGCGTACACAACCTAGCCCGACGGTGTCGTGGACGCAGATTGTGGTGAGGCATATTTATGGAAAGCAGTCGTGGTTGATGCGCTCTCTTTGTTCCGTGCCTGACGATTTCGATGCTGGTTAATTATCTTGTCTCTTCAAATATTCTTCAAATCTTGTCCAGCAATGCAAATTATAATTTATCCGCGAGCGAAATCCGGGTGTAGGACTTCTGCACATCGATTGGATGTTTTATCAGTTGACCTAGAAGCTGGATTTCTTAAGTTCTGTCTGCACGCATTTCACTGTTGTTTAGTTGCTGTTATTTTATAAAACTTGCAAACTTAAAAATAGTAAGTGAGATGATGATCGGAAAAGCTGTTGATAACGGTAGAACATATCGTCTATAAGAGGGTTTAGGAGAAGCGGAAGATAGTAGAACTAATCTCTTCATATTGTTCCCTCTTCTAGTGTTCTCGAGTACTGAATGAAGCAGTTTGTAGTTTTATTACTTTATCCCCTACCCCTTGGACCCCTTTAATGAGTTAGCTAGCTGTCTTATGAGTACGCCGTTACTGTCTTGAAGATGGAGAAATGAGTGAGCACATTTACTGAAAGTTGCATCTCGAGTCTTTATCTTTTGGTTCATCGTTTGGGTGCATTACCAGTTGAGTTAGAAAAGATTTTGGTTGCTTCTTAAGGCTTCCATTCCCATTTCCTTCATTTTCCAAAAGCTTATTATATGAGTTCATGAATTTAGTAGGCACGATCTTTAATGAACATGCTTTCTGCCACCTATATTCCGGTCATATTTGAATGAAACAGGACGCTTATGTTTGAGGGTTTTGGATTTTTAACAAATGGGTTAAAACAACCTCATTAAATTTATGATGACGACCTAGACGACATCTTATTTCCAAATCAGCTATAATTTTTGATTCTTAGTTCTTCGCGGTGATAATTCCGCCAAGTGAACTAAAATAAAAATGCGAAATTTATGGATTGATTGAGGGCACATTATCTTTAGTTTATCGACTGGATACTTCTTTATCAGCTCAACAGTGAAATGAATTTTGTGCAGTTTCCTGGGATATTTATTGAAAGTAAGCTAACAGCTTTTGGATTCGTTGTAGTTCCGTGTTCGAATAGTGCTGATGCGGGTTCGTTGGTTCTTCACTTGTGCGCCGACCAAAGAGCCATAAAAGTCTCATCAACCGACAAAAGCAAAATGTATGTTTTCAGTTTGCAGTTTTTTGCTCATTTTATTCAGGCAATAGGTTACAGATGGCACCTTGCCCACTTTAAACATGGAAGGCGAAAATAACATTGTATGAAGGTGTTATTTACCGATCTATCGACTTGCTGACTCGTAACAAGGCTGGCCTTGCAGTCTTGGATTCAGTCACGTAAGGGTTATGGGATCCAAGCCTGCGGTACAGTGGTGTTAGTAAGGAATTGAAATAATTGTGAATTTGGCGTTTTTATTGTAGTAGTAATTCGGAATTCATTTCAAGCAGTGAAGTGGTGGCAGATTGAAAGGCGTTTATTTGTTTTTTAACAGCTTACCTAACAGTTCGAACGAGTAAGCCGATTGCAATTAAGATGCGCTAAATTGTAATATAACGATAAATCCTAGTGTATTTTTGTAAAGGAGAAGCTTAAAGCGAGAGAAGAGAGGAGAGGAATGAATGGAAATTCTTGATTTGTACGAGGCAGGTTTTTTTTTGCAGTATTTCTTTTCGTATTGAAGTATTCATTCGCGATTTAAGATTGCGATCTTTTCGAAACATCGATAGGATATCGGCGCTCGAATTGCATACGGTAGGCGTCGTCTACGTGGGCTATGGGCAAACAAAAGAATCGGAAATTTTGGCCAACGTTTATGGATCCGAAAGATACGCTCGATTCATAAGGTTTGGGATAACTCTTATTTTGCTTTTTGCTGCAATTAAATCTCCAACCTCATTCTCTCACCCTAAATGTCATGGATTCTCCATCTATATTTTACAGCCTCCTTGTGGAGATGGGATTTGTGCAAAACCTTCCTGCATCTAATGATTACGGCAAACTTTGTTCCTTTTGGTCAATCACCTTCATGCACATTCTCCTTAAATTCAACCCTCCCTTGAAATCAGCTCTGTCTCTTGGGAGGCACCTGTATGCTTAAATGCCTCATCCGTCCTTTAAGTTAAACCTCCTCTAAATGTCTTTGCCTCCTATCTTCTTCCTCGTCTCTCCACCTCCTCGGTGGCGAGTTTGAATGGTATAGCCGCAATCATTGAATTCAAAGATTTCGGTAACGTTTTATGGGAACTTCATTCTTCGCACGAGATCCTAACGGGGAGTGGTCCCTTAATTTCGTTGTCGAGGTTTTTGTCCCCTCCCGCTTCTTATAGTGTTCACCGATGGAGTCCTCTTTGCAAATCGCTTCCTATAGGACACTGGAATAAGACACTAGAGTCTCAAGTAAATATGATATGCTCGTTATTTTGATCAGTTTTCATCTTTACTTTCTACTAGCGAAGAGTAAATGAGGTTGTCTAAAAAGGATGGGCTAAAATTTGGAAAATTCTTTTCCTTCTGGACGTAATGATTGTTTTCTAAAGCATGTTGAAGTGAGAAAAAGTTTCTGAGCGTTCCGGCTCATCCCTTTTCTCAATTCTATTGGAGTATATTGATTTTCATTTTTCCATTTCAAAATTCCAGTTTTATAACGTTCAGCTTTCCAAAGAGGTTCAAATGGTAGACTTACAAAGGGGAGGTTTATGCATTCGATATTTTCAAAACGCAGCATATTCTCATTTGTGAAACTTTCATTCATCTCTTCATAGGATACATATTTTTTGGAAGTTTACGAAGGAACGCTTCAACTCTAAGGAAAACGACGATATACGGTAGATAGATTTTAGGACCTTTTGTACTTTAGAGGTTTCTAAACGGCGATATACGCTAGGTAAATATGAGGACTTTTTATTAAGGATGTTGGGGGACACGGTGTCGCTGGAAAATAATCCTGGCGGACTGATGCCGAATGTGAATGGTCAGTTTACGTACGCATGCACGGATGCTATTTCTCGATTGGTGTTTCATGTCGGTTGGTAGTTTCATATTTTAAACGATGTCTTTTTATTTGGTGATACTTTTTATATTCTCAGCTATTAGATGGTTGTCGTAGTCGGTGGTGCATTGCGTTGGCTAGAGCATCCAGCTGGTGCACTGCATTGATTGGCATTTCCGAGATGTGCGGTTAAAGTAGCTTAGTTGCTTTGATGAAAACACTCAAAACTGAAACCATTCAAGTAACGTCGGCTACACATGCCACGTACATCGCACAGTCGCTTTATGTATGCAAAATATTGCGTTAGCTGACGGTTAGCCGAATGGCTAGAGATATAGCGATTCCAAATGCATCCTGCTTTTTTTTCTTTTTTTTATTACGTCTTTCGTTTTATTAATATTGGGCTGTCTGTTTTGGTACCATTATGCACATTTCATCTGACCGGTTCTGGCGTAGGAGTAATGTGAAGAACCAGTCGAATAAATTAATAAGTGCATTGAATAACGAGTTAAAAATATCATTAGTAATCGTTGGTTATTGACGGTTGAGTCAGCAGCCTTATCCACTGCTCATTTATTAAGGACGGTTGTGTGGTGATGAGTGAAGGCCATTTCTTCAAACGGCGATTCGTGTCCGTTGACCATCTGGGGATGAGCCGTATCGGCTGCAACATTGATAAGGAAATTGATTTCAGCGACGCTGATGCCCAAAAAGGAGAATGATCATAATTGCAACGAAAAGAAGAAATTCATTGGTAACGATTATGTTTCGGTGATATTTAACGAGAGTGGGAAGCCGTACAGGCTTGGCACCATTAGTGGCAAATTCGCGTATGTCGCTTTAGAGGTAGGTTATTTTTCAATTTTATAAGGCGTTTGAGATTAATTCTTTTCGCCTTTCCCATCACTTCTCCTTCTCCCTCCCACCATCTGTTTCCCTCCTTTCTTTCCATTTCTTATCCCGCCACCTTCTCCCGCCTTCCCCTCCTATAATCTGCTTCTGATATGGAAGGACTAGGTCGTAATTTGATTTCGGCCTAACGCTTGCAAGTGATTCTGAAAAAAGTGTAGCGTGACGAGAGAGAAAGGGAGAAGTCGGAAATGCAGGTAAAAGTTGACCTTACGTTAAAGTCAGTGAGATGTGCCCTCCTGGCTTTTCAATTAAATTTTTTGCTGAATTGTTCTATTATAAAAGAGTTTATTTTTTTCGTTGATAGACAAACGTTTTTTTTTTTCAAAACCGCGCATTCATGAAAGTTCACGAATGTTAACTGGTACAATTTTATCTCTCACTCTTTTATTTGCGAATCACTTTGGGAATATGGCCGAAGAGGTTTTTTTATTATAAATGTGCACTGGAATTTCAAAATAGCAACGAGGCTGCCTAAGATGGGTCCGAGTGTTACGTTAATTATTAAAATGCCACAATCGGAACGTAAAAGACGCAGAATTCTGAAGTTTGGATGCAGTTTGTTCTTATGGAAATGCGATAGTGTGCAGAATGAAATAAGGCTCTATCACAAGCAGTAAAGCAGAAAAAACTGTATTTTTATACGCGTACAACGAAGCTTAGTAGTTAGTTGCCTGACTAGAAAACTTCAAGCATGCTGAAGTTTTTAAACCCAATATATTTATTATACAACATAATGGAATATGTAAAGTAAATGAAAAATATTTTTTCGGGTTGTACCACAAGATGAATCGCATATGCTAGTGACAGTGCATGCTCGACGCGAGATTGCATCCTGGCTGGCAATGTCACGCGCATTTCTGCCCGATCAACGTGCAGCACATCTTATTCGTAAGCTCGTGCTTAGAACACAATTGTCGGTCAACGTATGGCGACGCGAAGAAGAAGAAAAAGGACCTCCTTATATCGGGCTCACCGTCGAGAGATTACGAGCTATTAGAGCGTTCGCACAGGCGGCCTCTAAACGTCCATAAGCGTCTTTCTAGAGAAGATGAGAGTCGTGACGCTTGGAAGCGAGAGTAGCAGACATTGGACAATTGTTACATGCTGATTATCAAAGTGATGCTGTATAAAAGGCTTGATTCCGAATCCTGATTTTTTTTCTATTCTAGAGCTGGTTTTGAACTATCAGTGAGGTGTCTTAGGCAGTACCGGAGTTCCGTTTCTTCCAGGTCCAGGAGTTCAGATTTTTTTGAGATTCGATTATTTTTTTCCAAAAATAATTTGTGCTAAAGGATCTCTACTGCATCCTATAATGATATCTGTATCAGTGGGACATTTTAGCAAAGAAAGTTCTAATGTTGCGGTCGTGGTGACAAAGATTCCTGAAAAAACTTTTAAGCTTTTTCATCTCATGGCGTTAGACTCGCTTCGTTTAAGAGCAAGGAACTTTATGAACCTTCGAAGGGATACCAAGAAATGATCGTTTATATATGAAATGAAACGCTTGTGATTGTTATCATTTCAGTTAGAAAATGAATTCAGCTAATTTCTTTTCATCTTTCTGTTTTTCTGTTCAGATGTTAAACCATCATTGGATTTTTTAACGTTTCAAACTGTTTAGTCATAAGGAATTTTGTTTTTGTTTGTTTTTAAATGTTATTTCTAATGGTGATTTTGTTATATTATAGTATGCGTTGTTTGTTTGACTCTTTGCAAAATTTTAATATTGTGGCTTTGCACGAATTTCTCCTTTGTACTGGGGAGCAACAAATCTATTAGACTATCGTATCACGTCTATTTAGGCTTCCACTTCCAGCTCTATCTTCCACTGAAGTGATTCCTCCTTTCCTAACCGGTTGAGCGTCTTGTAGAAGCCGACAGCTCTATAGCGGTTCTATCTCGTCTGTGGATAGTATTAAAATATACAGTTTGGTTAGGATTATTGTGCTTAGTGTGAAATTGATCTGCTTCCGTCGTTGGACTAATAGAGGTAGGGAGGGGACCATGGGGAGGGGGAGGGAATATGGCATATTCTGAAGTATTGTTGTTATTTCATTTTTTATGCGACTGTTGGGGTCAGAAAACGTAGGCACTGCATTTCGTAAGAACTTGTAAAATAAGGTTGTGAAGAAGTTCAACTGTCTATACAAGGCCGATTTCGTAGGGCCGTGTTATGAATGTTTATTCAGCCATCGACTGTTATTGTTGTGAGCTTTTTTTGGCAATATAACTTGTTGTGAATCGTAATGTGGCGGTTTTTGTAATTTTTAGTTTTTTCATTTCAGAAAATTCAGACTTTGTAGTTTTTATTAAAATTCAAACTAAACAGTCTGAATTTTACAAATTACTCTTGTCGATATTTTTCGTATCCATTGTTACTTGTGTAATGATGAATGCAAATTTTTTTAGGCTAGCTTCCTTAATGTGCTCTGTTTAAGACGCGGTTCTCGATATATGCATGTTTAATGATTTTTACCCTCAGCTTCCAACCTACACCCCCCCCCCCCCCCCCACCTTCCTCTTCCGTTCGCCGTGGCACTATTAGAACGTTAGCTTACGATGTAGGGAACGCAGAAATTAGCTTGAAGTCGGTTTGAGTTCTGTTTTTGCGGCCTTAACTATTATCCCTTCAGTCTTGAAGTGAAAATTGTAGGGGAATTTCTCAATTCGTTTGCTTCAATTATTTTTTCGATTTATTCCATGTACTTACTGTTTTTTTGTACTTGTATATAATATTCTCACTTCGTCACCTAATTTTTCGCCTGGAAATTTGCTAACGAGGAATACGAGCAATCGCGTTCCAGTTTTTTGCGTTTTCGCTTATAGTCAGAGATAGTGTTTGATAGCCACCGTGAAGTGAGTATGCGAAATTTGATGCATATGAATAAAAGTCAACAATTTGGAGGGTTTTGCATTCCAACTATCGTAGTGACGAGGCGTCCATACACTATTAACAAAGTGAATGGCCAATTAAACGACTGATTCATACCTTGAATACCTTGAAGGTAGGAGGTAATAGTTGAACGACTGACTCTATGGTGTTTAAATTATAGATTTCTGTTTTCTTCCCGTATTTCTATGTGGATTTTTTTTCCGTTGGTTTGGCGTCAGTATTTTTTTTCCGCTTGTGGGCTTATAACTTCGTTGTTTTGTTTTCTATCTTTCTAAAGTATTTTATTTCTCTGTTTTCAATATTCTTCCTTTTACATATGTTTTCTGAATTTTTCCCTTTACCTTTTTTTAAACCTTTCAATAGATGTTCCTCTCTTCATTCGCACAACAGTCAAAAATTTTTGAATGCAAATGTTTTTCTAATAGCTCCCGATCGTTTATATTGTAATTTGTTTTGTGTTCTTACTGTCTGTACGATATTCGTTGTGGTAGTGAAGAGCGATATAAAATAGCGCCAAAGTTTTGCAAACGAACGATTGAGACGAAGCGAATGAGTATGTGAAGAAATGTAAAAGCAACAGATAAGTGATTATTTAACCTGACTGACTTGTTTAGCGGATGGTTGTTGTGGTTATAAAGAGAATGATAACGTGCAACATTGCTTGAGCTTTGACTTAATGAGTAATACCCTGTATATATACCCTGTATCTTCTTATCTTTGAAGTAAGAAGATACAGGGTATTTTTGTAGTGTTCTTTATGGCGGTGCAGTGTATTTGAGAGGTGCAGCATAGTGCATTCCTTTCAAAAATTGTTTGCAGTGTTCTAGTGTTAGCGCGATTTATGAAAATATCACAGCAGTATGTTCACCAAAAGGAGCGGAAGGAAGTTATTATTAGTGACAGTACACGAAACAATAATACTTGCTGTGCTGCGCTATGCACGGAACACTTAGAAGCGAAAATTTAAGAGGGAGAGAGAGAAGGTGGAGAAGGCGGGAGAGGGAGGGGGTGGAGAGAAACTGGCGTAAAATGGGATTTTCGAGTTCGGCTGTATTATTTAGAGATGCCAATTCTGAAATGCCCCTTTGTCTCCTCTCTCTATCTCCGTCTCTCCCCGTCCAAATTATGTCTGCTTTTCTTGCAAGCTAGAGCGCGAGAGTGAGGGTTGTTCAAAATTTTATTATGTATGTTCTGTTGTCGTTGAATTCCGTATTATCCATATGCAACGATTGATCGCATTTCGTTGGCCTCATTAATTTCTGCATTTTATAAACTCATAATGTACGATGTTTAACGAGGACGATGAGCTCATATTTGATCGTTCAACTTTTCTCTTGTAAAACAAGTTTTGTATCTTGTTGATCTGAAGTTTATTTTGCGGTTTGTATGATTCGAATAAAATCTATTGATTTTCAATCGACAATTATATTGCTGTCTATCGAAATGGTTACAGGTAGTCCACGAGTTACGATGGCGATACGTCATGACGACCGCATCGTAACTTGAAAATATCGTAAGTAGGAAACTGGCCTAGCGCATCGACGAGTCTCAATAGAATGTTGATCAGTATGGACTAGTACTGCATACTGACATCTCATAAGGCGAGAGATGCGTATATTCCCGACATCGATTCCAACCTGTCATACCGTATACGGTGTTACGTTTTGCCGTGCGCATGAAACTTAGAATATTTTAAAAATTTTATCGTATCGCTATGGTCATCGTAAATTCAAACTATCGTAACTCGGGAAGCACCCTTCTATTTTGTTCGAAATACGTTACGCTTATCTTGTTAGCATCAAAACAGTCGTTTTTTAACGCGTTGTATTTCAGCAAATTTAATTGTTCGACTCTGAGATGGTTTTTGTGTTGGGAAGGATATTTAGTTGGAAAAAAGGGTCGACGGAGAAAGAATTTTGGGATAGTTTTTCGAGTTTTTTTTCTTTGCAATTGCCAGAACCCTGAAATTGCTCATTCCATCTCGAAGTTCCGACCACGCAGAAGTGCTATGCTCGAATTAAAACGTGTTTTTTAAATGAGAGTACACATCGTTATGCTCTCCTGCATCCATAAAGCTAGTTTGTGTCAAAACAGTTTCGTTTTTCAGCAGTCAGTTAGGAAAAGGTTTCGTTTTTTTGCGGTTACAACCCGATAAGCGTATTAAAGAAAGTATCGTGGAACAAGTTAGGGGAGTACGAGTTGCTGTGGGAAGGGCCAAGGAGGAGGTGGAAAATATTTACACATTTGCGTAGTTGCAGGTGCGGGGGGGGGGTTATGAGGGGAGTCTGATGGCCTTATTTGTTAAATTGTGCCGCGTCATTTTATTCGGGCCATTATGGAGTGTTATATGGTTTTAGTTTAAGCGATGCGCAACGTTGAAATAAAGGCACGTGTTGAGAACGTCGAATTGTTGCTGGAGCGGGTGTCGAAGCTATGCGATGAGCAAGCACCAACTATGCTTCATCAGCATGACATATTCTTCCGTTCACCTCATGGAAGACTCAAACTGAGGGTCTTCAAAGGCTCCGATAAGGTTTACACTGACGCTTATTCTCGTTTTTTTTTTTATTGACGATGTCGTTTTGGACGTGCAATATCAAGTAGTTTGGCTGCGATAGTGGAAATTGTACGTCGGCAAACAAGGCGGTACAAATCCTTAGGTCGACATATCAAACGTGTCAGCAGTCATATGTTAGCTTAATTATTTCTTTATGTTATTTATGTAATTTTGCGCAACGAACATATGCGGAGAATCTCTCGTTTACGTAAGCTGTGTGAGCCAAGGGGGGGGGGGGGGGGAAGGCCAATGATTTTTTTTGCAAGTTTGCAGGAATTTGATACTGAGGCATTTGTACCGCGAATAATCAGTCCGACCCACTTAGCGCACTAATATTTTAGCATCACCCCGAATGCAAAAAATTTCACAAAGTGTAATATCTTTTCTATATGCCGTTCTCTTTTGCAGTCGAGAAAATCCAGACGGTTTAGACATTCCCGTTTGTAAAGTAATTTCTTAGTTTGCATGTTGTGCACAAATAATTTGCATGTGCAAATTGCCCATATGTTCTTGCATTGCAAAATGTGCGCCTGCGAGTTGTCTGCGTGTTCTTGCATTGCAGAATGTGCGTGTGCAAGTTGTATGCGTGTTCTTACATTGCAAAATGCGCGTTTGCGAGTTGTCTGCGTATTCTTGCATTGCGTAATGTGCGTTTGCGAGTTGTCTGCGTATTCTTGCATTGCAGAATGTGCGTTTGCGAGTTGTCTAGGTGTCATTGCATTGCAAAATGTGCGTTTACAAGTTGTCTGCGTGTTCTTGCATCGCAAAATGTGCGTGTACAAGTCGTCTGCGCGTTCTTGCGTTCACTGATTCTGAAATTTTAAAGACTGTTCCACTGAAAAGCATATCCGACCAAGTGCAAAGGCAATGAAGTAATAAATTAAGCAATTACCTCATGAATGAAAGGGGGTGGTAGAGAGGGTCTTTTTATCACTGTTGTGTGAAACATTCACGAACGTCGTTCGATACGAGAGGGAGGGGAGGAAAGGTAATAAAGGAAAGGGATGGATAAAGGTGAAAAGTGCTTTTTTAAATGTAGTCGGTTATTTCTAGGAAGAATCGGAGCTGATTTTCTACGATCGTCCCGACTGTGACGGACCAAAACTTTCCGATTTTCATAAAGTGCGCATAGAAGACCACAAGAATTTGAAGGTATACAAATTTGGCATTTAAAATAGCAACTAAAGTGGTCGTTCTTAAATCTGTTCAATTACTGCTGTTCGTTAAAGCTGTTCTATAACTGGAAATGATGTCGTTCTATCAATTTTTTAACTAAACACTGTACTGCGGTTCCTTCGGGACGAATACCAGTAATCTGTACTGTGTAGATTTCCCTCTGGCACCCGACTAGATTGCAATATAAATATTTTTGAATTTCACTTTGCTGCAAATGTCGCCTATACAATTATGTCATAATTCATAAGTTTTCGCTTGAACATTCATTATTTTTCCTGTAGCCGAATATAAGTTTGTTTCCGTTATTTTACTGGTTGCCCAAAAATTTCAATGTTTTGGTTGAAATGCCCATGTATACCCGTTTCAGTACCCACGTAAAATACTCGTATTTTCCGTCTATATTTCGAAAACTAGGAAAAAATCGCACTCTCGATCGTATGAAAAATACCAAAAGCAGACAGCAGATATAAAAAATTTAGTGATTGGCTCGTACATTACAGTATAGAGTACAACTGAACTACCAGACGCTATCGAACAATTTTGACATAATACAACTGATAGCGTTCGTCTCGATGATTTTGGCGGCAGGGACTCAGAGGAGAATTCTCCTCTAAACGGGGTCCTCAAATTGTGATTGTTTGATTCTTTTTCAGAAAATATTAGCACTATCAATGGGAATATTGGGCGAAGTAAAGAAGAGACGTATTCTGTTCATTTATGAACAGACTCGAATTCACATTGATGAAGTTGAAGGATTGGGCAGTTTTATGGAGCTAGAGGTGAATTTGTCGAGTTGTCTAGCATCATTACGTTTCATTTCATTTTATTCAGTTTCCGTTTGGCTTATTTATCGAACATTTTATAATTATTCCATTCCTTCACACGCATATATTTAATTAGAATCCCCCTCGCCCAATCAGGTGTACTTTCAAGCTGAGGCCATTCACTGATTAGCGATATTCAGGCTGAATCTGTGGAAACAACTCAAATTCCTGCTAGTTCGACCATTGGTTAAATAATATTAAAAACTGGGGAAGAAGAAAATAACCTTTAAAATATTTCCAGGAATGCGGGTGAAGTTTCATGATGAAAAATTTCATAAGCAGTATGTTCTCTATTTAAGAAAAGGCGTTAATTTCATTCATATATCGGCAGTTAGTTTCATTTTATGGATTATGTGTCATGTCTATTTTCGGGCCTTTTTTTTTCATTTTACTGAAACACTGAATGAACAAGTGTGGTGTGTACATTGAGAAGACTAAACTTAAGCTTTGATTGTGATGATGCACGGGTCTATCGATGACGCGGTTGGTTGCTGATCATATTTGATTGCAGGTCTGTCTCCGGGACGAACAAACACCAGAAGACGGTCAGTCAATAGCGGAACAGATAATGCGAAAACTTGATATTAAAAGCTCACAACTCGTATCGGGTGCATATATGGATGCGTTGCTCAATGCTAAAGCATTACCCGTTCCGCAGTGAAGCGCATCTTGTTGATTCGGTAATATACAAAGCTGTTTGAAAAGTGTTCTATTTATATATCCAACTTCGAAATGAGGGATGGGAATGGGCAAGGTGGGAGGAGAGGGGCTCAGGTTTGAATCCGCTCGATGAAGTACCCAGCAGCCATTGAAGAGAAGCGAAAATCGTTAAAAAGCCACAGTTTTCCGAAATCGATGACAAAGGGGACTAACTATTCTCCAGCTCACTTCGCTTGCTACAAAAGAAAAAATTTGCGCCTATAAAATGACAAGTATTGCTCATTTTGGTTTACACCTGTAAAGTGACAAAGTAACTCACCTTGTGTGCAAGCGAGCGCTTTAGGTTTTGATGAATTCTTATTTTGAAATTAGGCGGTTTTAATACAAGATCTTATATTGGATTTGTTATTCGCGTAAGTTCCCACACATAGACCTTTTTAAGCCGAATTCTCTTTCTGAATCCCGCCCTCTTCCTTCTTTTTCTTGTTCTTTGACGGTAAGTTTTTGTGTTGATAATTCGAAAATTCTAATACTACCACGGGATATCGAAATTTGCCCGTTCTGTTATCGGGCAAATTTTCATTTTGGCAAAATTTCATCATTACATTTTGGCAAAATTTCGTCACTACGAATAGAAGGAATGCGAAAAAGCTTAGGAAAAAAAAACTGAGAAAGAGTTTAGTAGAAATAAGGAGGTGTATGCACGTGTTGAGAAAAACAGTCAGTCTCCAGATGTTATCATTTAACAAGATAGATTTGTATACTTCAATGTTGTGTATTGTTGTCTTTTTGCTGTGATAACCATTTGTTGGAAAATTCTGAAAAATTCCACTTTTCGAGCAAAAAAGAACGCCGGACTATGGAGTCAGTGCAGGAATTACTTATTCGTTACTATTTTTTTGTTGCGCATCCAATTTTCATCTTTTGGACAATAAAATTTATTGTTTTCGTAGACAACTATGATATTCCCCTCCCCCCTACCCCCCTACCAAAAAAAATCCAGCAACCCGCCCTCAGAAAAAGAAAACGTTTATTCACAAAATGAAATTATTATCCGCTCAAATTTTACCGCTTAATTCCTCCATTCTGTGTTATTTGTTAAGCTATTCGCCTGTCGATAGTAAGTAAAGTTTAGAGATTCGAAATTCCGATCTCACTCTTAGCCGCCAAATTTTTGATTGTTCTTTTCCGCTTTGCTGGTGGTAGAGAGTTTTAACAATGCTTCGGTGCAGCAGCCCCAAAAAGGGGGAGGAGGGGGTGGGGACGGATCTACTATCTCCTTCATAATCTTGAAGTGAAAATTTAGTCAACAAGTTGGAGTGTTACGGAAAATGTATCAACAGTGTAAAATCGCTGGGCGTGATTGCCACGATCTCCATGTGTCCCCTTCCCCTTTCCCTCTAGGTCGTCGGCCGTCAACTCTTCTGCTTGAGCAGCCAGCAAGTATGAACAATTGGCGTAAAAGTAGTAGCTGAACTCTGCAAGCTGTGAGGTTCGTATGAGACTTGTTTACGGAGAACTTTGTTGAATGAACAAGCAAATTCTTTTCGTACGAGGAGTGTTTTTCAAAAATAAAAACTTAAAATGTTGAGTCAACTTGCGCTTTATGGGACTTGATTGCAAAACTCGAAAAAACAAAGTCATGCAGAATTGGAGAAGCAGCTTGATGACACTAGCTGACTGAACCCTATAAACCATACTCGCCCCATCTGCCTGTCGCTGTCCGGAACCAGTTTCGATTCCGGACAGCGACAGATGTCTTGTCGTTGGCCCACAGCATGAGGTACTTTCCTCCATATTGCACCAGGGTTGCAGCTCTTTACGTTTACTTCGTTAGCAGAATATACCGAATTACCTCGAGTAGAGCCTTCTTTCTAGTAGAGTCCTTTCAAGACCTTACAAAAGTAAAACACCGTTGTCAGTCTTCCCTTGTAGTGAATTTTTATTGTTTAATGTTGAATCTTATTTGAAGCATCACTTGTAGGGCCTCTTTTTGAGAAGTTATGGAAAATAGAACGTCTGGGGCTGTATTTGACGTGATACGGTAGTTGTGAACTTCTGTCGCTATCTGTAGTTTTACTGGAAGAACATGCGTCATTAAATTATCCAGTGCTGGCAGTTGAATTTTTTACAGGGTTATGTGTTCGGCAGTCTCTAAAAGAGAGGTAACAAATGCACGCGTGGGCTATAAGATGAGTCTGTTGGCACCAAATGCGTGTTGTCGGATTTGTGTCCTTCATTGAGAGGTACAATTCTTGTTTGCTCTCGTATTGTTTGAATCCTTGATGTCTGAGGTGTGCTCTATTGCCTCGAGCAAATCCTCCCTCTCGACGTAGTCTTCCCCTTCCCTAAGCGTACCAAGAAATTCAACGGGCTTCCAGTGCCACTCAAACAGATGATGAGAGTACAGTCTCTTTGTCGTAAAGTCTTCTTCAGATAACGTTCCCCTGTCCCTTCCTCCTCTAGAAAGCTATAAACATAAATAACATCCACGGCTTCGTTCGATATGATACGGTAGCTCATTCATATGTTCTCATAAACCTTTTCATAATAATTAATTTGCAAATTCTGAATGGATCTCAGATTTCAGACGTCATTTCATGATGTTTGTAGGTTGACATCGGCGAAATTGCAGTTGTATTGGTAATAAGAACTTTAAAAGTTTGTGTCGTCGGTTACCGTTATTTACCGTTTATCCTATCGACTACGGCAATAGATTAACCAAAGGGACAGAATTTGATAAGACGTCGGGTTTTCATTTTTTTTTGGGTCAAAAGGCGCCTTACTTGTACCAGCTAGACAGTTAAATTACTGTGGAGTTTAGAAAATACGAGGACTGTCCGGGGACGGGATGCGTCTAAATTAATAGGTTGTAAAGGAGAAACGTACCGTTTTTGTCATAAGCTGAGAAAACCGGATGAGTTTAGGATTTAACCTAAAATATTTAATACTGGATGAATACAGTGACTCCTTTAGTTTGTTTCAGACAGCGTGTGTCTGAGTAATAAAAATATTAGGTTGACAGGTGTAATTCATTTTTACTTGAATCACAAATTTGGATGAGTTGAAGGCGACTGTTGGTAGTTTATAGCATCGGTGGTTGCACCACAGATGTCCAGTAAACTGTACGAACTTTTACTTTTCGTATAGCCTTAAGGAGAGACTTTACTCGAGAAGGAGGTAAAGAGGAAGCGCACTGTTTCGTTTCGCTGGGAGGCAACACATTTGCCTAGAACTGGGTAAGGCGAGATTGTTGGTGAAAAAGAAAAGTTCAATTCAGGAGGGCTGTGTTAGATGGGAGGCTTCTCACCGAGAAGGATTCTATATTTTTCGCACATTGCCAATCAAGGGGTTGTATTTTAGTGTAACCCAACAATCAAAAGGATACGCACATCTGTGATGTTGAAAGTGACTGCTCGATCGAGTTGAAAAGCACGATCATTTTCTGGGAGGTGTTTGAGGACCGATTGAAGCAAAAGATTTTCAGAGCAAATGAATTGGGAATGCTTGAGCAGAATGACTAAGTGATGAGCATAGTTGTACTGTAGATGTGATTTATCCATGTGAGCTTGTATACTGTTGCACTGGCTTTACAATCGGGCGACCTCGTAGTAAAGGAAGAAAAAATGTTTAGAGATGAGATCTCTAAAGAGCTATCTCGTGCTGTTTTTAGAGTCATCTTGATTCCTTTAAAGAAATGAAATGATATTACAGTGGAGTGTGGTCTCCTTTTTTCTGAAATGTAACGGCCGGGGTTTGCTCCATATTTTTTCCGGTGGGATGAGTGGCTACTGCTAGCTAAGATGATGAAATCCGTCTTTACATATCCTTCGCTTCATAAATCTTCTGTTCTGATAACAGTCTCAAAATTTATCAACAGAGACCCATCTTGGAAGGAAACTGCGAGCATCACAAATGTTATGGCACTAGATGCCATCTTTATATGTGACAGCATATATACGTTATATATATATACATATATATAAATATATATATACATTTATATTTACATATGCAAATATACATACATGTATATATATATACATATATATATATGTATACATATATATGCATATATGTATATATACGTGTACGTATATGTATATATGTCATCCTATATATATATATATAATGTATATATGTATATATATATATACATATAACCCATTGCCTGGAATATATATATATATGTATATACATATGTATGTATATATATGTATATATATACGTATATATATATATATTCCAGGAGGTGGGTCATAAATCTCCCGCACTTTTCTTGCTAGCCCACGGCAAAAAATGTGAAACTTCTTGAAAAATATATTTGGACTTTCTGTTCAACATTATATTTCCCCAAGGAATTTGTACCGGCATCATTGGGAGCTAACTAAAACTAAAACATTGAAGTGATTTACTAAGTGCGAGTTATATTCAGTACGTTTGTATCCCAGAGTGGTCCCATGAAGTAGTGGAGTCGCGTGGACGTCTGCTCACATCCTCATCCGCTTCATAGGAAAAGAGTTCGATTTCTGCTCTTTGCAGCTCTGATGACGGTTAAGTGAGCCAGTAAGAGTTATTTGTGTGTTACAAAAGCTGGCATTGCGGTCGGCTTTATAATTACTGTGCTATAAATGAAGTAATGAGTAAAGAATATACTTGTTTCTTTCCAGGATTTAAAGTGGATGTGGCTTCCATGAATTGCAGTTTTCTTTAATTGAACAAATATTGAGTAATTTTGTCTCCGGAGAACTGTATGACACGGTTGGTTTGATCACCAAAGTGAGTTTTTTAAATGAATTAAGCGAATATGAGTTTGGGGCGAAGATTGAAGATCTTTTTTTTTGGAATAAGTAACTTTCAGTATTGGTCGCAATGTCCTTATCTCGGGTCTGAGAGTTTACTGATGGAACGATCAAATCGAAGTCGAGAATGGCGGTAGAAGGATCGAATTTTGAGCTTGTGGTGGCGCGGGATGTGGCATAAGCATCGAGCGTCATATTTTATCTCATCCAAGAGAAGTTATTTCACTTATGCGTTTGGTAGTGAACAAAGTCATCATGATGAAAAAATTCAAAAGCTACTAATCACTGATTGCTCATGCAATAATTCATTGATGTAGTTTGGCTAGCTAAGCTTTTAATGTGTTTTTTAATTGATAAGGAGAGAGTGGCAGTGGGGGGGTTGTTTAAAGTACGTACCTTACGTTTTTCGTATTGGCGTTTTTACCAGACAAGCTTAAATGAAAGTTATTGAATAAAGAAAAAAAGAGCGATACGTAGCTCATTAACGGACAGTTTTTTTCTTTTTAAATTCGATTTGTTTGGTTATGCTCGATGTATAGAGGGATTGCATAGAAAAGCCGCTCGATCTTTTTTCTACTTCTGTTGCCATTTTTGAAATATTCTGTTGTTTCAATCCAGAAAATTTTTCCATACAAGATTTGTTAGCTTTTTCATTCATATTTTATTATAATCTATCATTGTAAAGGGCACGGTGAGTAAGGTGGAAGTTTCTTCCATACTACTAACCCATCGCCGTGATCCGATTATTGGTTTATTTCGTGTTCGTGATATTCGGTAATCTTATTCGTGCTTTTTACCGTCAGTGAAGTTACGAGGTTATAGAGGACTAGAAGACCTTGTCGTCCAATTTTCATTCAGCGGATGGCGAATGATGATTGGTTCGCGACAACTGAACGGTTTTCTGGTCGATGCATTTTTGTCTCTCCCTCCGCCCCCTCTCCCCCTCTATTCTACCCGCCCTTCTCCTGCTCATAGCTACCCCCTGACGGATCCCAGTGCAGCGGGAGTCACCCCTCAAGGAGTTTCCAGAGGTCTGTGGTGCTTTCTGCCGTATCATAGGAACACGGTGCTGAAGGAGAGCTTTTTATTAGGAGAGGAGAGATTTACCGAGGTTATTTGGTATGCAGTAGTAATTTAATATGGATTTTTGTTAAATGTTTCCACTACGCTTAATTTGTTCGTGTTATTTGGAAAATATTCAAACTGACAATCATTTGTTCCCTAATTTTTAGGAAATAAATAAAAGATCCACGGTTCTTTTTTTGAAGTTTTGGAACAAAAATAAGGCAGGTAACCAAATATCTTCATGGAAATTGTTACGACTAACATGACACGTGCATCTGTTTACTTTTGTTAGCAACTGTTTTGAAAATAAAATCTGCAGATTATGCTCATGTTTCATGTTGGTTGTTTTCTTTTCTTTTGGTTGGCAAACGCCTCCGCGTATTTCTTCAGTTGCTTTTCAGTTGCTTTGTTTTTCGTTTCCCTTACTGAACTGAATTTTAGCAGAATGGGATTATATACTACCTTTCTAGTTATTAATAGCTGTATTTCAAAAATGCTTTAACAAGTTTTTCGGTTTTATTTTCTGATTCATTTGGACTTATTGGCTGCAACTCGTTTTGCTCGATTACGTTTGTCCGCTTCTCATCGCTTTACGGAGAGCGAAGATAAGTTTTGTTTATGTTGCAAATCCTGATTGGTCCTTCTTAAACATTTTGCATATGTAACCAGTAACCTATGTTGCGTAAAGTTCCGGATGAGTCAGAATGAGCCAGATTATGTCTTATGGCACAATAGTTAAAGTATTAGTTCTCACTAAACCCGGTCATTTAGTTTTGTCTGTCACTGTTCGGTGTCACGCAGGATTCCTCAGTTTGCTTATTGATTGTAAGTGGTTAACGAATAATGCTGTTTAGTGATTCGAACTATGGCGTCGACGGAGGTTCTGCGATAGCAAATTATAACGACTATGGATTGTGTATTACTACTCGATTCGTTGAAAATCAGCTTCCTGGTTTGTTTGTGAAAGCGACTTTGAATTGCAATTGACTGAAGGTTTTTAGTTTGAATAGGGATATTTATTTAAAAAGGAGTAGTTGTGTTCTGCCTAGTTGGTATTATCGATGTGAAGCTTGGAACTAATGGGCGGAGTAAAATTCGTTTTCTTCGGCATCGCATTTCATCAAGTGATGAACACATATTTTGGCATGTAGAACGTGTTGTATTGGCGATCTTAAGTGGTCGATTTTCTGTTCACTTTCAGTGATGGAGATGCATACGAGCGGCGAAGGATGTGTAGCATATGGATAGGCTATCTATTTGTAACGCTTAAGATGAATGGAACTTTTGTACATGACTTTCATAATGGGTAAGGATGGTGAGTTTTTCCACTTAGAGCGGTTCTTTAAATATTTATTTACCCGAAAGTGACTAATTTGATATCCGTTTACATGATGAGCGTTTGCTATAACCGAAGGTCGCTCAAATGGGTGACTCAAACTGAATCGAATTTACATACTGGAATTTGAGATTTGTTTTGGACAGATCGAAAAACGCCATTGTGTTTATAAAAACAGTAAAATACGAGAAATTACAGCATTACTTACCGACATGGGGAGGAAACCATGGTTTTTCAGTGACATAAGTTAGGTCGGCAGGTTTGACCTAGCCAAAATTCGCAAATGATTTAGAGCATTCTCATGCGATTCTTGCGCATTATGTGGGAATACGGTGGTTTGATAGGTATGCGAAGGCAACAATGACATCGACCGTTCTTCCCTAGTCGATTCGAAAAAAATTGAGAAAACCTGCAAACGTGCGCCTAATATGATTTGGATAAGTCGAAGAGAACAGAGGAAAATGAGATTGAGCTCTTGCAGCTGGTAGGATTTTTGTTTAGGAGCGGTTTAAACACTTGTAAAACTCGTTTTATCGTATGCATAAGTGACTGAGGTTCCAATAGAGCTGGGAGAATGACATTGATCGTTGATGATGTTTGCGATCAACCAGAAAACTAGGATGCATGCGGACTATTATTATTGCATCGCATAAAAATATCCGAAAGTAGCGTGCCGAATATTTGACTCGGCAGCATTGGACGAGCAATTTGAGACTGGGTATGAATGGCAGGGAATTGCGGGATTAATGTTCATGCCGACATTGTGAGACGTAGTAGACCTTAGTCTTTTTTGATAGACCCTACAGGCGCGGTAGTCTTTCTTGCGAATGAATTCTTTGTGAAAAGACTGCAGAATGAGTGTTAAGATTTCCTTGAAGTTCGCCGTTTTCTGCAGCTGTCGTGTTACGAAAAGAATGGAGCAGCAACAAAGTGAAACAAATTTTTTAAGATATGAATTATTCTGCTGTGATCATAGTTCACGATTAATTCTAACATACATATATATATATATATATATATATATACGTATATATAATATATATACATATGTATTGGTTTCTTTTCAAAACCGGCTGAAGTGTTCCGAGCTACCGCTTTCTTTGTGGGTTAGAAGGCGATAGTTCGTATACGGCAAGTCGAATGTTGTATTTGTTTTTTTTAATAATCGTGATCTACCAACTTTTCATAATCAAACCCGTTTACTATCGGATTGGCAATTTGACTAATCCAGAAAATCCTGTCGAGTGTGTTGCTCAAGAACACTTACTGATATAAGTTGGATGCATCTGTGGACCTAGCGTTACTGTCGTTATATTTTGTTGCGCCACTCTTTTCGTGCGGTAGCTGGTGCAGAAAAGAGGATTTGTTAGCACACTTGCGCGCCGCCTTTGCTGGCAAGCTCTTATTTACTTGCAAGTTTTCGAGGGTCTCAACTAACTTAAGGTCGCTAATGAAAACCATTGGAACCACCATAGATTAATGGTCGTTCACTTTCACGAAATTATCGTTGATAGCATGTTGTAAGGATGCCTATTGCCCAGCTGGGGCCTATCTAATCTGCTGAGGAATAGGAAGGAATTTCCTGTATTGAAATGAGAGGTTGAGTTTACAAACCAGTTTGTTGTTTGCTGTTGCCTCAGCGAAGTTGAGTGCACTTCATATCGGTATGCTGGTATATAAGGTCTCCAAAGAGTGGACAGGTTGTCTCTTTCTTTCTTTTTCTCTCTCTATCTGACGGTGATTTTTTTCTCTCGCTACGGAGGAAATGCTTGCAAAGAGGGGGGAGATGAAGAGGGATAAGACCACTAATGTTGAGTACTCCCTCCTCTCCAAGCTTACTAGAAGGAAGCTGAAGGAGGACCTCGAGGATTACAACCGCCGGAGGAAGCTAGCGGCGGCTGAAAGGAAACAAAGCGTGAAGGAATGTAGGAGGGAGTTGCTACTATACCACTCGACAATGACAGCCTTGAAGCGGAGTGATGGTCGTCGAATCATCGATTGAGCGAGTATGGAAGAAATTTGTGGAGAATTCTACACGAACTTGTCCGCGCCGCGTGTCGATGTCGCATCACCTCCACTTCGGGCTTCTTTCCAGCAGGCTCCCTGTGTGGTAATCAGTGAGATACGGGACGCTGCCCTCCGTATGAAAGACGGAAAAGCCTCCGGCGGTGATGGCATTAACATCGAGCTCATCAAAGCCGGTGGGCACGAAATATGGAGGGCCGTCGCCATATGGTTCAGCCGATACCTGGCAGAGGAGAAAGTACCCAGCGGCTGGAGGGAGTCGAAGACTGTACTGCTGTACAAGAAGAGCGATAAGGAAGACCTGAAAAATTATCGCCCGATCTGCCTGCTCTCGCACATTTACAAGCTGTTCACGAGAGTTATTACCAACAGCCTTACAAGGGGCCTTGATGAACAGCAGCCGCAGGAACATGCTGGATTTCGACGAAAATACAGCACTACGGATCATATTTTCGCTCTAAACCAGCTGCTGGAGCGAGCAAGGGAGTACCAACTCCCTCTATGCCTCCTATTCGTCGATTACGAAAAGGCGTTCGAAAGCGTTGAATTAAACGCTGTCCTCCAAGCTCTTGCAGAGGAAGGAATTGATGAGCACTACGCCCAGTTGTTAAAAGAAACAAACACGGGCTGTTCGACCGACATTAAGCTGTTTACCTCTCCAGTTCGCATACCAATCGGGAAGGGCGTGAGGCAGGGTGATCCCTTGCGACCCAAGCTTTTCACTGCCTGCCTGGACATGGTATTCCGCACAATAAACTGGAAAGGCGGCGTAAACATCGACGGCGAACAGCTCAATTATTTGCGCTTCGCGGATGACGTAGTACTCATTACGAATAATGCTGGGGATATTAACGAGATGCTGCAAGAGCTGAACGCAAAAGGCAGGGATGTGGGCCTAAAATCAACGCCGAGAAGTCGAAGATAATGCAAGTTGCCGGTTTGCCCAAGGCCAACATCCTGATAGATGGCGTCGTACTTGAAGAGGTCGGCAGTTACATCTCTCTCGGCCAGGAAGTGAATATGCGCCACGATCTCCAGCCGGAGATTTCGCGACGAAGTGCTGCCGGATGGCGCAAGTTTTACAGCATTATCGATATCCTGAAAGGAACAACCCAGAGCAACCAAACCCACCTATTCAACACCACTGTTTTGAAAGCGATGACCTACGGAAGCGAAAGGTGGTCACTGAAGAAAGGGGAAGAACAGAAGCTCGCCGTGAAGGAGAGAGCGGTGGAGCGAAGGATGCTAGGTGTATCACTTCGTGACCACATAGAAAAAAAAACTCTTCGTCAAATGAGAGGCGTTGCAGATGTCGTCGGAATCACGCGAGAAAGCAAAATCCGTTGGGCAGGGCACGTGGCTTCCCTTGCTGACAGCAGGTGGACGTCGCGCATCGCCGAGTGGTATCCACGCGATAGAAAACGGCCACTGGCCTCGGAGAAGATGGCGCGCGTACGTAGTGGAGGTGGCAGGTCGGGACTGGAGGCAAGTAGCCCAAGACAGACGGACCTGGAATGGCTGTGCTCGGCGCGCGTTTGCATCTCAGTAACATCGAGACATCGCACTGAAGGCCCGAGTGATCCTGGTGATCTTGGTGATCTGTCGATGTATCTGTTATCTGAAGGTGACGATAAAGGCCGGTCGGTTTTCTTTAATATGAGGCTAGCTACGACAGCCGACAAATACCATGTCGGATCGGCTGGTGAGTGGGTTCTGACGCATGCAAATAAACATATCGCACTCTGCCGCGAAAAGATAAGTAATGAGGAATACGAGCAGAAGTAAATAATTAAGTTCAAGAAATAGGAAAAAAGCAGCAAATTAGGGGGGGAAAAGGTGACATGCCAAAAACCATGGCGGATGAGAGCGACAATGAGAGGATTGACGCGTGAACGCGACATCGTTGTGTCCCTGGGCAGACGAAGCTATTTAGGGACAAATAATCGTTGAAACATCGCAGAGAATCAATGGTCTACTCCTGTAGCGATATTCACTGATCAAAGCGCAGTGGGATGTACATGGAAGCGCATTTTTATTTGTCGCCTCTTGCATGGTTTGCCTAGAATCTTGTTACCAAGATTATTTGCGTGCGCACTTGCTCGTTCGAATTTGCAAAATAAAGTAAGTCTGAAGTGCTTTAAATGCATCAAGAAGAGAGTGTGCACGATTGGAGAAGGTTCTGAGATTTCAAGCGATTCAATGGTGGCAATGAGCAATGGGAACGAAGTTGAGTAAATGTACAACAATAACAGAAAGGTGGTATTAAGAGGGACATGTATTCGCCGCTATCGTTTAGCGTGAGAATCGACTGTAGAAATTGACTACATCTCCCACACAGATCTAAACAGTCCTTCTCTCCTTTGCCACTGAATTCACTTGATTTCACTTTACTAAAGTTGCTGCTAGAATCCTCGTGTCGTTCATCATGTTCGTTCCCGTATTCAGCTCTTAAATTTATCGTGACGACTCCGTCCACTATTTACAGAAGGTCGATTACTAGTCGAGAAGAGATATAAGCAAAGCCAGTCAGTGCACCACATAAGCAGGCAGCGCTTGCTCGGGCATGTTTCTGGGCTGATTACTTACCTTGAATATCTTGAAGGTAAGTAAGGTAAGAATGCTAAGAAAGGATGCTAAGAATGCAGAGGGTCTCGCAGTATTGAGACCGTCCATACTTATTCATTCAACTATTGTGCCCGCATTGTTGTACGGTGCCGAGTGTCGGCCGATAACCGGAACTGTTGAGGATAAGCTTAGTGTAACGCAGAGATCAATGGAGCGCAGAATATGTAAAATATCACTTCGAGATCATGTTACTTCTGATGAAATTCGGCGACGTACTGGTTTCACTGATGTCGTCCAGGAAGTGTATAAACGTAAACGAGAATGGACCGGTCATGGAGCACGCATAAGAGACAATAGATGGACCTCCCGGCTCACATGCTGGGACCACTTGACCGGAGGAGGCCTCGGGGTAGGCCAAAAACGAGGTGGGCCGATCCGATGGCGAAGCTGTTTGGTCAGCGGTGGATGCAGCGTGCACAGGACCGGAAGAGTTGGAGCGGAGTCGACTTGCGCGGGTTGGAGAATGCCGCGAGGGAGAGCCGATCAAGGTGACATGCAGTATATTCTTGGGGACCTTCAAAGTTCAGGCACTCAGCAGCGATCACTCGGTCGATCTGCTGCTGCAAGAAATCAGAGAGGTCCGTATCGCTGGCACTGGCAATAAACGAAACATTACTGTCTTAGTTAATTCGTCGCTGTGAACTTCTTCAGTGTGGAAGATGTGCCGGCAACAAGTGAAAAATTAATGCCTTATTCTTTTAAGTATATTCCCAGTACATTCACTGCATCCTCTCAGCTGCCCCTGTAAGCTTGGTTTTTTTCTGCTATTTCCTTGTTCTCGTATGCGCTCGAAATTACTGTCTTGTCGAGCTATCGTCAGATGCGAAATATCGTTTTTTCCTTTAACCCGTTGTCCCTCGTTTTTAATGGCCAGGCGCGTTCTGGAGCCTCACAACTGGTACCGCCAGGCCGATATCGATACAGCAATTGAGAAAGGAGTTTGAACACCCTTCGATGGTCTTGATCCAGCACTGGATCACATCAGTTGTTATCTATACCCGCGCAACATCGCTGTTGCACTCATCGCGTCGAGTGCAAATTCAACCACCCCCCCCCCCCCCCCCCCCCC
>JPKZ01003244.1:401976-412205 GCA_000803305.1 Toxocara canis
CCCCACCCAAAAAAAAAGAGCCAAGCTACCCGAACACTAAAAGGTTACAGTTGGAGCCGAAGATGTCTGCAACGCCATTGATGGCTACATGCGATATTCATGTTCAAAGGCACTTAAACCCCACTGATAGCCACCACATACGATATTCACCTTCAAAGGCATACAAAGGAACGCTAAACCAACCGACGATCATCCCTTTTGATAAACAACGTATATATGCATGTGACGCTGAGTATGTATCGGTTCTTACTACGTCCTCTCGTAAGCATAACGTTTTACTTCGTTCGCACTCCCTTAAGCATCATTTTCGACCTCGACCTTGTTGCCCGATAAATTTCGATACGACTGTTCCCCTCGCGAATCTGACATCGCCCATCTTGCCCAGCTGATTCCGGTACGATTAAGTTTGACACTCGCGGGCTTCACTTCGCCCTCCCGTCCCCATGCGACCAAATAAAATCTTTTCTACAGTCGCATCCATGTCGCTAAATCTCTTTTTGAACAGAATGATATCGTTGCGAACTGCTTTTTCGCGAAACAGTGCGAAGTTGGCTAGCAAACGGAAGCTGGATCGACGACATGTTTAGGTTTAATTACCCAAGCTTGAAGTATCGATGGCGTTGGGTATGGATTCGGAGGCATACGCAAAACTGTGCGATGACATACGGGTTGACCTTCGCGAGGAAATCATGGCTTAAGTCCGTCAGCAACTTACGCCGATGGTTCGAACACTGGTTTAAGAGGTGATGGACAGTGTGAAATCAACGGTGGCAGCAACGCGAATCGATCAAGGCACTCACTGTTTGGATGCAGTTCAACAGGCCGAGGAGAGAAAGAACTTTGCGAAAGGTCTGTCGTTCTTGTGGGAGTGAATGAAGTTACTAATGTGCCTCCGAGAGAAAGAAATAACGTCGATTGTGGAACGGTCCTAGATATCTCTGATAAAATCAATTCTTATTTCGTTTCTCACCAAATCTTCGGAATGGGATCGCAGCAAGAGTGCAGAAAGAGACCGATTAAAGTTATGTTTGGCAATTCCCACGACGCGAAGCAGGTTCTTCGCAACGCACGCAGCCTGAAAGGAACGAGATTCCAACATGTTTTCATCCGCCCATCCTTAACGACTGAAGAGAGAAGAAAAAAACGGGAGGAACGCAAGAAGCGTAGGCAAAATCAGCAAGCCGCCACTCCGCTGATTATAAGAGGCGGCCAGTTAGTACGTAAAGTCGACAGAAAAAATGGAGCACCAGTGAAAAATCTTCGCGATCTAGGCCCTCGAAACCCACGGCTGACAGTCTTCTCGAGCAACGCAAATCAAGACAACATGAACAGTTCACGTTCACCTATTGGTCGCATCAACTCAGATAAACAAGTATCATCTTTCAATTTATAATTGTCGCTCTTTTTTGAACGAGCTTCCGATGTTAGAATCACTCCAGCGCTTTGATGCTCCAGACATTATAGGTCTTTGCGAAACATGGCTATCAGGCAAAGCACTCAATTCACTGTTATCACTGAACTCTAAGTATGATGTTCTTCGTTCGGACAGTTCTTGCAGTACGGAAGGGGGTGGTGTTGTCCCTTTTCCTTCCCTTTTTTTAAAATATAATTTCTCCAGAAACGACAAAATCAGACTAGATAGTAGTGCAGGGCGATGTAATCGAAGAGGTAAAGGAATATGTCTACTTGGGGCAGATGGTGAAGATGGATCGCGACATGCAGCCCGAAATAACGCGACGAATAAGAGCAGGATGGAGGGCGTTCAACTCGATAAAGGATGTGCTGAAAAAGAAAATGAGCAAAACCCTCCGTGCCCATCTATTCAACAGCATGGTCCTACCCGCCATGCTATACGCAAGCGAAACGTGGGCCACAACAAAAAATGAAGAAAGATGACTAACGACGGCAATGGAAAGATGTATGTTAGGAATATCGCTACGCGAAAACATCCGATGCGAGGAGATTCGCCGTAGGACTGGAGTCCGAGACGTAATCGCAGAGTACCGGAAGCAGAAGCTACGTTGGGCAGGCCACGTAGCTCGAATAAACGACGACAGATGGACTCGCGCGGTTGCCGACTGGTACCCTATGGAACAAAAACGACCTCTCGGGAGACCTCCAAGAAGGTGGAGAGACGAAATAGAACAAGAAGGCGGAAAAACATACGTTCGATAGCCCGGCCAATCCAGTGATCCAGTGAATTTCTCCACGTATATTTCAAGCACTCGTTTTTCTCTATTTTTCTGTTTCTCTATCATTTGTCTCTCGACGCATATGTCATAAATACATTGCAGATAAACCAGGAAGAAGTCATATGCTAAAACGTTCACCCAAGTTTTCATCCGTTTACATTCGCTCGTCTCATTCCGCTGCGATCCGTGAAGAACTGTTTATGAAACGCAAAGATGATCCAAGTGGGTTGTATACAGTGCAGAGTAACCACGTTGTAAGACGTGGCTAAGCTATCCCCGGAAATCTGGCAGGCGACGCTATCGAAAGCCGGTCGGGCGCGGGTACAGTGGATGAGGTTTTAAACATCTCACCCTTCAAGAATGGACGAAAGTGCGGAGTTTGTTTTCCCGTTTTAGATTTCCAGCGATGTCAGCAGACAAATGCTTTGTCTAGAATTGTTTTACCAACTCTACGCGCACAAAGTGGTTATGATGCCAAGAGAACGTGATGGAACTGAAGAAACGGCGCTGGTACGTATAAGAAGCCAAAGAGGCTCAGGAGAGAATGTGACCTACGGAATGAACACCATAACAAATTTTCGTTTTTTGTTCGCCAAGTATTTAAAGAGTGAAGGCGTGGCTGAGAATGCAATCAAGGCACATGTTTGGAGTTACCTGCAAGGAGAGGAACCTGTTGGTCTGATGGTGTCTGGAGGCGACAGTATAGTAATGCTGGATGAGCAAAGAGCTAAAGTTTCTCGCGCTGTTGCTGGTTAATAATGAAACAGGAAAAATCAGAAAAAAAAATTGGTCCCAAAACACCATCGCTGATAGAGAAGGACATCAACAGTGTCAGTTTTTGTTCAAATATGTACGCTGAGGTGGATTTTTGTGCACAGAAAAGGATGATGCCTATGCGTTCATCTGAAGAGGTACTAAGTAAGGTTAGCTTGATGTTAGGGTACGCTATCGACGCATCTACAGCAGAAGCTTGGGCTAGAGCACAGGGATTTGTGCTGGCATGCAGCCACACACATATGTCTGAACTGAGGCTGATTGCTGTAGGACTACTTGACGCCACTAGGTGTAATATAGAATTAGAAAACCTGATTAAGCGTGCAAGAACCTTGGCTAGGCTCTCAGACTCCTTTTGATGCTTTCAAACACTGCTATGAAGGAAGCTCACACTACCCCATGAAAGCAGATTTCTCTAAAGTGCAGGTTCTTTCACTCACAAGATTTAACATCAAAAAAGGACCGGCGAGACACAAATGGAAGGTAGGCTTTCGACGAGTCTGTGGAGCAATGAAAAGATGGATCGATCACAATTACTATGGAAGAGAACCTTGTATGCATGAAATCCTGCTGGACAGTGAGATCAACTGAAGTCACTGGGAAGAGGAAGGACCGGAATTACCGGACATAGGATTTCTAGAAGCGAGTTATCCAAAACAATAAAGCGTGAGGACAAGTTGAAATTTCCATTTCAAACATTATGAATTTTCTTTAGAATAACTTCTGTAAAGAGACGCTCAAAAGGGAGACCACAACCGCAGAAAAGTTAAGGACTGAAAAGCTCAAGCATGTTGAAGCTGCCGTAAGAAGAACGAGTTGTACTGGTGACGCTGGGCACCTCTGAGAACAGCTGAGGCAAGCTTGAGGCGATCTGAGTATTTGACTCGAGCAGGAAGTGGACCCCTCCCCCCCCCAAAAAAAAAAATGCGGTTCTTTTCTCTATTTCTCTCTGAACAGCTGAGGCAAGCTTGAGGCGATCTGAGTATTTGACTCGAGCAGGAAGTGGACCCCCCCCCCCCCCCCCCCCCCCAAAAAAAAAATGCGGTTCTTTTCTCTATTTCTGTCTGTGCCTCCCGTGGTATATATATATATACCGATACCTTTCACCTCAGATCTATCATGTTTCAAGTCTTGTGAGTGTATGTTTCGTGTTGGATAAACGCCTCGTTGGTTACGCTCGTCACACTTGGATCGTCAGGTCCTTGCCCCACCTCGGCAGCCCTTTTACTTGAAGCAACCTTCACCCGGAGAGTTATGATGTTTAAGCGGGTGCCAGCGGGAGGTTTGATGTGATACGGTTTTGCACCATGTGTGCTTCGATCTCACATTTCTTTTTGCTATCTTATTTCGGTTTCTTTTGGGCGGATGTGATGATTCGTCCTAGCATAGGTCTGTTCAATTTTTGCTTTTCGTAACAGATTTGGTGATTGGTCTGTAATTCTGCTGTCGCGTTTCAGCCTATTATTCGCTGTCGTTATTCACTCTAAAAATATTCGTTGGATACATTGGTCAAGAAGGTACGTAGGAGATGTGCCTTCATTGTGTACTTCAGGAACGTAGGCTTCTTTGTCATAAATACATTGCAGTTAAACCAGAAATTGCCTACAGAGCGGTTCTGATTGGATTGAAGAATTCACACACTAAAACGTTCATCAAAGTTTTCATCGTCTACATTCGCCCGTCTTATTCCTCTGCGGTTCGTATTTTATGAAGCGCAACGATGATCCAAGTGGGTTGTCTACAGTGCTAAGTAAGATGTGCCCTTGTATATAGGTTGTTAATGCGGCACAGCTATCTCCAGAAATCTAGCAGACGACGCTGTCGAAAGCGAGTCGGTCGGGTAAAGTGGGTGAGGTTTTAAATATCTCACCCTTCAGGAATGGACGAAGGTGCGGCGCTTATTTTTCAGTTTTAGATCTCCCAGCAGTGTCAGTAGACATGGGGTTCCTTTAAATTCATCCCTTTTTTAAAATATAATTTCTCCGTCTATTTCAAGCACTCGTTTTTCTCTATTTCTCTATTTCTATATTTCTCTATCATTTGCTCTCTCAACGCATATGTCATAAATACATTGCAGATAAACCAGAATTTGCCTACCGAGCAAAGTTCTAATTGGATTGAAGAAGTCATATGCTAAAACGTTCACCCAACATTTCATCCATCTACATTCGCCCGTCTTATTCCTCTGCGATTCGGAAAGGACTTTATGAAGCGCAAGGATGATCCAAGTGGGTTGTATACAGTGCAGAGTAACCACATTATTAGACGTGGCTCAGCTATCTCCGGAAATCTAGCAGGCGACGCTATCGAGAGCCGGTCGGGCGCGGGTACAGTGGGTGAGGTTTTAAATATCTCACCCTTCAAGAATGGGCGAAGGTGCGGCGCTTATTTTTCAGTTTTAGATCTCCCAGCAGTGTCGGTAGACATGGGGTTCTTTTAAATTCATCCCTTTTTTAAAATATAATTTCTCGGTCTATTTCAAGCAGTCGTTTTTCTCTATTTTTCTATTTCTGCATTTCTCTATTTCTCTATCATTTGCCCTTTCGACGCATATGTCATAAATACATTGCAGATAAACCAGCATTTGCCTACCGAGCAAAGTTCTAATTGGAATGAAGAAATCATACACTAAAACGTTCACCCAAGTTTTCATCCGTTTACATTCGCTCGTCTCATTCCGCTGCGGTCCGTGAAGGACTGTTTATGAAACGCAGAGATGATCCAAGTGGGCTGTATACAGTGCATACTAACCGGGTTGTTAGACGTGGCTGAGCTATCCCCTGAAATCTAGCAGGCGACGCTATCGAAAGCCAGTCGGGAACGGGTATAGTGGATGAGGTTTTAAACATCTCACCCTTCAAGAATGGACGAAAGTGCGGAGTTTGTTTTCCCGTTTTAGATTTCCAGCGATGTCAGCAGACACGTGCGTTTCTTTCGCGTTCATATCGTTTTTAAAATATAATTTCTCCACATCTATTTGGAGCACTCATTTTTCTCTATTTTAATTTGTTTTTCGCCCTCTTTTCGTATTAGAGAAGAAGAGCGGGGTGTCCTTCACCAAGCTTAAGGATGTCTTTTGCGATACGAAGGCACCATTGTCCGTAAAAGCAGAACTTTTCAATTCCACCGTCCTCTCCTTGTTCTGTTGCGTGGGTGTGCAGCGTGCAATGTGGGACAACACCCTCGCTGAAGAAAATAAATTAGCGGCGACTCAGCGAGCCATGAAAATGTGCTTGGTGGGTGTCAGCAGACTGCAGCACATTGCGATTGAAGACTTGCGTTTTAAGCCCGGTGTAAATAATGTCGTTGATGAGACATAAAAGTGAAAGCAAAGGTGGACTGTAACATAGCAAGTGGTTCCATTGATGCCCTTTGAATGAAGCTATTGTCGCAAATCGTGAATGCAGTCGTAGCGATTCGCTGACGATTCTCGACAGCAAAAAGATGCCAGCTGGGATTTGGGGATTCCATCGTAGCGACTCGCTGACGCCATGTACGGCAAAAAGATGCTAACCGTTCCATTAGCGTCATCGAGAAATGCAAATCAGCGAATCATCCGTAGATGTGAGAAGTTACATAGCGGAAATGAGGGCAAAAACGGAGGGTACAATCAAGAGACCGGGGCGGGATCGGAAAGGACCAGCAGAAACGAAGGCGGAATGAGGCTGGTCAATAGAAGCAGCCCAAGTCTGACTGGCCAAATCTGACCGAAGAGGCCAAGGGCAGCTTTGTCCTACGACCTGAGGTCGTGTCTTCAAGTAACTTCAGCTCTCACGCTTGCTTCGTTTATTTACCCTCACCCAAACGACTTCATATAATATTCACTTCTGCTCGTCTGGCCTCTCAGTTATTCGCTATTGTCACTATTGCCACGTGAGGCTCCGTGACCAACGAACTACTGAACGGTGAGTCCTTCAAGCGCTGCTAATAATAGCTGCCGCCAAAAATTTTTCGTTCAGTATAGCTAATGAAAAAGTTTTAGCTCCTGTAAACGAACTATTCCATAGAAGGATTGGGCTAATCTGTGCTTTCAGGTCTGTGAAGTAAACTCACTTCTATTAAAAGCCCTGTATTGGATGGAACAGTGTATCACCAAGGATGTTTTAATTATATGTATGGATCCATGTCAGTGTGCCTAGATCTAAAGCAGTGGCGCATCAGTTTACGATTTTGATGATTAGGAATTCGCTATTTCATCTGACATCATGCAGTCGGCTATTCTGTCTAATGTTCTTTTCGCTGTACAACCGAAAACTACTATTCCCCTACTGAACGTTATTGTGCAACTCGATATACTGATATGTATCCAAGTATACGCCAGAAAGATGATTTGAACATTCATAGAAACATCCGGAACTAAATTTTGAAAGCACTATCAATTAGATGGACTGCTTCCCTTTTGTGAACAAATTTTGACTCCTGGTTCTTGCCACCTCGAGTATCCTAAGCGCGTTGTTTTTAAAATTCAAATTTCGCGACTGTAAATCGTTCAGCAGTGGAAGAACTGCCTGTACTGCGTGCACGAAATGAGTCAATGTTAGTTCTCATCGATAATATTTATATTTCGTTTTCGTTTGTAGTAAGAGTTGAAGCAAACAAGCATTTTTGCAGAGAGTGTTGATTGTGATGAAGACTTTTACCAAAAATTAATGCCATATGGTTTAGAGGACTCCGGCTGGAGGGAAAGCTTATGCAAATATTCAACGTTTAGATGATTAATTCTCTTTTTATTTACAAGGTTCACACTACACATCCGTTGTCTTCTGTTAAATGAGCCTGACATAGAAGGTGCTAAAGTTAAAATATTTTTGAAGGCAAAGAAGTGCTATCGGTTGCAAATATTTGGGTGCACAAACTCTTGAAACAACGCAATTTTAATTGCTTCTAATATCGATTTTGCAGCTTATACTGCGAATGTGATGGTTAATAGAGCGGCTTTCGTTGTTCGTATGGAGACATTCATTTTATAAAGATCTCCTAATCTCATTAACTGTTATGGGCGGATAAATCCGAAGTCGTGGCTCGTTCTATTCGACAAATATGATATCGAGTGATAATGTTTATTTGTATTATTAACAATGTTAGATCATGCATAAATTTACTTGTTGAATTATACATGATTCATACACATTTATACATATCATAAACATGATTATAAAGAAGGTAGATTACCGAAATTACTTGCATACCACTCTTTATCTCCACCGTTTGTAAAATTAGCATTAAAGTTCATGGACATGGCAACTCATCAAAACTGACAGATCATCAGGATACATAGCATGTAAATTTACTTGTTGAATTATACATGATTTATACATACACATTTATACATATCATAAACATGATTATAAAGAAGGTAGATTACCGAAATTACTTGCATACCACTCTTTATCTCCACCGTTTGTAAAATTAGCATTAAAGTTCATGGACATGGCAACTCATCAAAACTGACAGATCATCAGGATACATAGCATGATATGCCTGATCCTCTCAATCATCAGTTGGTGGACGTTATTTTTTTTCGTCAACAACTTACTACATCTAACAGTTTCAAAATGCATAGTCCTATGATTGTAAAGGGATGCAAAGGCAGCTGTAATTTCATCGATTCCGGTACCGATGCAGCCGACAACCCTGCCTACGCATGATTGTTTTGACCAGTTTCGGAACGCCTGGTGGTCAGCCTCCTGACGTTCCAGCGGGGTAGCAGCCCGCAACCGAACCCAGGTCTTCCCGCATACGAAGCGGGGCTCTACCACTGAGCTACTGCACGCCCATCAGTATTATGATTATGGTTTAAAAGAAACAAGAAATGATCTCAAAGGGATACTGAAAAATCATCCGTTGTTAAACTACGATGAAAGTTGGTAATTGGTTCGTTCGGCCTCCAAAATACCAAGTTATGCGCTGGACAATTGTTCAATCATGCACAGATCCCATCGCTGCGTACTCGTTCAGATTTGACGACGCTGGACTATCGCGTGCAATATGATGCAACCTTTAATAGCTGCAAAATGGACTTGTAATGTGAAATGGCTTCTCGTTACAGCATTATTTAGTGGACTAAATGCCCGCGGCGATTTGTCGCCCAAGACAGAATTCCGGGGAGAGGGGGGGGGGTGGAATGAAAGATAGCTTTAAAATACTCGATCACCTGGTGTGTTACGCACTCTAGCGGTGTATATATACATTATATATATATGTATATATAATGTATACATATATATATATAATGCATATATATATATATAATGTATATATATTATATACATACATATATTATATATATATATATCGACGTCGGATCGTTTGGAATGCGTTAGTGTAAAAATGTTCGTCAGTCTCACACTCACATGTATATCTGAGAGGTGGCTGCAGCTGTTGCAAACGATGAATATAACTGCTAAATCGCTACTATCTAAAGATTTTTTTTCCTGCAGCGTATACAAATGATTCATGTTGGGGAGACCATAGTGACGCTATGCTACTTGATTTACAGTGACGTTATGCTATTTCAGATTGAAGAAGAAATCAAAATTAGGAGTCTCTGCGAGCTTTGAGTTCGTTGTGCCTCGGTGACTATAGCGTATTATATGTGGAGAAAATCGCATGAAGATATAGTCTGACGACCTGACGCGAAAACCTAACCTAAAATGTGTTAAAATACTTTTCGACACTACTTCTTGGCAAGATGCCAACATTGAGAAATTTTCGAGTTTTTTTGAACCAAGGTCGATTCGTCATTACATTTAAATGGTTCTGGCGAGCGGGTGGTTTTAGACGTTTTTTGCGTTGGGACTGAGAGATTGATGGGATGGTTGTGAGGTTTTGTATGGGGAGATCGTGTGTATTGTGTTTTTTTTTTTTTGCAAAATCGTCAAATGTTACTCCTAAGAAGGATCACCAGCAGGCTAACCACCAGGTGGTCAAAATCGACCACAGCAATCATGGAAGGGAAGAGGCAGTGGCCCTCAGTCCTAAGCATGGTTGTCAGCTGCATCGATGACGGTGATCGGTGAAATTACAGCTGCTTTTATACCTTTTTTTGTTTGTACTTCTAAGAATCTGAAAGTCGAGAGGTGTTGAATTTGGTGATTATTGTTGTGTTTGGTCCACTCCCACTTCTGCCTTAGTTTCTCTTAAAAACTGCCCATTTCTCGCGACATCGACGTACCTGAATTACGTTTGTCGTCGGCCAATGTTTATTCAATTGTTCCGAAAACAAACAATTGGCCAACTGTCTCCAAATCCCCACATGTCCTC
>JPKZ01003244.1:420834-431389 GCA_000803305.1 Toxocara canis
GGGGAGGGGGGGGGTGTAGGGGGGATGGATAAAGGGAGTGTGTTCGCTTTTTAGGAAAGGAAATCTGTTCGAATTGCGTGCATACTAGATTTCTTTTCACTTTATTTTATGATTGGCCCTTCGAGGGAAAATAGAAAGGAATTGGTAGCAGCAAATCACAAATGATCCCTATATTATGTGAAGCAATCGTTGAGTTTTTAAATGTTTCCCATCCGCTTTGTTTTTCTATACAACGTTAGAAGTAACTATGTGGGTTCTCAGCCATTATTCACTTTAAAAAAAAGCAAGCCAAGATCGTCCAGGTCGGATAAAATCTGAATTCTATCAGTTGTAGGGAATTTACGAAGCTGGTTGTTTTGATGGATGAACTGCCAAGGCGCATATCGTGCCAGCTCTAAGCACGCATTGCTACTTGTTTACTTTGTTCTCACGTTATTATCTCAGCACAAATGCCGGTGTTACCAGCGTTGAGGCAATATCGCCAGATTTGAGAACAACCGCTCTAGTAGATGAAACATACCCCATACGGTAGAGGCAGCGTCGTGGTACAAGTAAATCCATAATAAGTTCATCTTTGCGATCCTTGTGCCTTAAACGTAGTACTGCATCCGACAGTAGACACATGCCCGAGATCACATCACCACAATACTGCAACAGCCGTGTCTTACTATGCGCTGGAATAATGACATAATCTGCACCGTTGGGGGCCACCTCTTATACCTCATTTCAAACCGCTAGAAGATTTGAAAATCTGAATTCTACCAGTTGCAGGGAGTTTACGAAGCTGGTTGTTTTGATGGATGAACTGCCAAGGCGCATATCGTGCCAGCTCTAAGCACGCATTGCTACTTGTTTACTTTGTTCTCACGTTATTATCTCAGCACAAATGCCGGTGTTACCAGCGTTGAGGCAATATCGCCAGATTTGAGAACAACCGCTCTAGTAGATGAAACATACCCCATACGGTAGAGGCAGCGTCGTGGTACAAGTAAATCCATAATAAGTTCATCTTTGCGATCCTTGTGCCTTAAACGTAGTACTGCATCCGACAGTAGACACATGCCCGAGATCACATCACCACAATACTGCAACAGCCGTGTCTTACTATGCGCTGGAATAATACAGGCGAACCCCAGGGGTTCTGGCTGTATAAATAACCAAAAGATGGAACCAAAAAAAAGAATACAGCTACCTGATAAGGCACTCTTGTTGCAAAATTAACGACCTTTTAAATATTTTGAATGTACTTTGAAGTGCCCTGGATGAAATTCTTTCGCACTTTTGACCGCTAATTTGGTCGGTCATAAAATGCAGTGGTAAATTCTAAGTTATATCTATTTGTCTACTATTCCTCTTGATGGCGACGAACTATCAGGTAAGTTAGCATGCGAGATCACGGCAAGAGCGCAATGTAAATAGGAAATTTTATTGCTCTTTACAACGGTTCTCGAACTGGTATCATCAAACCATCGAAAAGACGTACATTAGCATACGCAATTACTCGTACATATTACCGCTATTTTTCTAGAGCTGTGCCATCTCACGAAAGAGGACCGTAAAGCGCGAGTCTATCCAAACGAAAACAAACAAAGAACCTTTTCCACCTCCACCTGTTAATGTTAAGGAAGGACACTAATCATATTCATTATGGCAATAACTAGTTCCTTGTAGTTTTTAGCACTGTTATGAAGTTTTAAGACAACGTTACTGACCCATTCCATAACCATCATATTGAGGTATATTTCTGTATCGCTGCCAATTCTCTATCACAGCTGGGAATTAATCGCCTCTTTTCAGTACTTCATGCATTAGCTACGAAAAGAAGCTCTTGTATACTGGACGTAAGAGAAGAAAATAGTCATATGGATAAGCAGCCACATTTCATGTCGTCTTGTGCAATTCAACACATGAATGCTGGTTGCATAAAATGAAATATTCTTTGTGGACAAACGAAATCCAAGTTTTAAATTCCACACAACGACCTGAAATTGTGACAGCTTAATAATAAGATAATGGTTTTTTGTGTACAGTATATTGAGGAATGCACTCACCCGAGTGCTATCGATATGTGCTTTAATGACGCCATCCTTATGCAAGTCAAGTATGTGCACATAGGAGAGATGTGCATCACCCTTCTTGAAGGATATATCGCGAACGCGTTGTATGATCGTCTCATTTTCCTTCGACCAACTTCGTTGCTCCCGTTCACGATATAAATGAATCGCCTATAAAAATTATCGGTAACTGAACTGATCAAAGCGTCACGTCAGCTTAAGCAAGGATGACAGGAGTCCTGCATATCGTCGAAGTTTATGTCATGAATGTTTAGTTCTCTCCCTTCCCCCCCCCCATTGCTAAGATTTTCTTTTCAAAAAATCCTCTGTTAAGCAGTACGATTCAAACACACATGTCGACATGGCTATTCACTACATTATTCACAATAGTGTTTTCGTTACTATCAACAATATGTGGCCAAAACTAAACGACATAAGCGGACACACTTTCAAATATGGATAACAGTTCAATTCCGCCCTCGCAATTATTTTTTTAAACACCAATAACTAAGCTGATTGTTTCTAAAGCGCTTACATCATCCCAATGTGATTTCTCGTATCGAAGTCTTTTCATATGCGGTTCGATTTCAGCTAGAAGCGATTGTTCCTCTTTCTCGGTAATAAAATTCGGAATTACAAAACACGAACGCGAGATGAGATCCTTCATTGTCGATGGCCATGCCGATTCGTTGTGAAAGAAAACCAGATCAAGCGCACGCCGAACAATGCTTAGACGCATCTACAAAACGAAGCACTTCATTAAGCCGCATTCAAACCGAAAAAGAAAATACCGTTCCGTTTTTTACGCGATCACCGTCGCCCAAATTAAGCTGTTTGCTAGCAATGTTTTGCCACCGCCAACTAGGCCAATTTAATGATGACAGGTGGTTGGCTAGTTTATCGGCTTGGAAGTGTCTTTAACGAAGTGAAATGTTAAGTCAAATTTACGAACTTGGAGAAAAAAAAACACTCTCTTAGCCGAATCTGGCCAAAGTTTTCGGCTGAATACGGTCGGACTCAACATAAACAGCAAGAGGCAAACGATTCGTTTAGAGTCTTTTCTACTAAAGTCTTTTCTACTAAAGTTGAAAGCGATACTTCTTAGAAACAAACGATGATCCATCGTGGTGGCGATGCTCCGATCGAAATCGTTCACCGCATGAGATTTTTTGATACCCCGTCATCCCTTAAACATAAACTGAATCTGTCTGTATGATTTAAGAAGTACCACGACGACTACAATAAGGGAATAGTATTACGCAGTGAAAAAGTCAGTGAAATTAACATTTATGAAACATTCTGAGTTTCACTTTTAATTGTTAGACGATACGTTAAATCGAACAGTTCAGAAAATGTGCAGCTGTAGAGTTGTTGTTGATGAACACAAACTGCCCAATGAAGCACATCGATTATTATGCAAATTTCCAGCGATTATGTAAATGCAGCTTGCAAGCATCGTTTTGCAAACAGGAAGTGTCTTTATGAGTATTAACTAGGACGTTTACGGGAACGGCAGGAGGAGGGACTGAGACATTTTGCTATAATAAAGTACCGCATTTCCTTATAGCGAAGGGTACGAGTATGGTGACTTGAATGCGCCTGCTTAGAATGAATTGAAATAGGCACCATTAGCGAACGTCGACCATGCGGAACTCGAACCTAGCAACGTAAGAAACTGTTGGACATAGTGCCCAACCTAGAAGAACAACCGCTGCCCATTCCCTTAACCTCCCTTCCCCTTCCCCTTCCCCTTCCCCTTCAAGAAAAATGCACAACCAAACCATCCTCTGCTATCCTCCTCTCAACACAGAATGAAGCTGCATAATTCAACCAAGAAGTAAACGCTGTAAGAATAAGGCTCTCTGTTGTAGCTTCAAATCGAACAACGTATCAACGACTACATGCAAAAACCTAAAGTAGACATCGACGTCTCAGTAGTTGGAGCTATCCGATCACACAGGAAGGTTCCATCATTCACAAGCTCGAGACATGCGCACGGTATGGGTATTGTACGAGATATGCGCCTCAGGAGATAGACATGCTTTATCATTGAATAGGACTGTTTCACACCTATAGCACTAAAGAGTTTTCAATTATACTTCCGCCGTGCTCTACGATTAACGATTTGAGTTTGGCCGCTAAACTCATTTTAAAAGAGAATCGTAAATTCTATCATAATCAATCATAATTTGAACTAGAAGCACAACATTTTTGCCTTAAATTGACTGTTCATATAGATTGTGGTGCCTATAAAGCCGAGAAAGCCACCAAAAAACTCGCACTATAGCGGCCGACTGCAAGGGATTTCATGATCGAAAGTAAGTTCATGTTAAAGATCGTTTGAAAACTATCCGAACGAATAATAACTTGAAACAATACATAATTTTCCGCAACAGTTCCTCACAACCAACGGTACCAAAAAAAAATTGCCTTTAATTCACGTCCGTATTGACTCATTTGAGCGTTCAAAGCTCTTTAAAATATGCGAGCTCTTCTCAAGCCAATGCTCCCGCATGGTGGGTGACAAATTACGAGATATGTACGACTGAAACGCTTTTATCGCTGGTTAGTAGCAGATTCCCTCTTTGCCTATTCGTCTTGCTCTGTTGTGATACGTACGTGGTATAGAATGTCGACTTTCCTCTTCGATGGCTTCCATCGTGTACGCCAATCAACTTTCCACCTTATGGCAAGTTTTCATTTCATCGCTAAACCACTCACTTATCTATGTACGAAGCCAACTTCCGGATTACCCCTCAACGTTTACCTCATGTCAAATGGAGAACTCGCAGCCATCGGAACTTGCAATTATCATATGGAAGAACCGACTCTCTCAACTGTGCACTAAACTCCCCTCCTGATCTTCTATAACAATGGTATTTTGCAACTTTGCATTGGAGTATCCACCGAATGAAGAGTGCATCATTTAACGAAACAAAAAAGTGAATAAAGTTTATAACGACTTAGAAAAGCAAAAATATGCGCGCGCGCAGAGAGATGAGAAATAATATATCTATATAAACAGAAATATCTATTCAACAGCTGTAATTATAATGTCACAGTGGGACCCCTCGCCCACATCTCATCACACATACAAACCATTTATCATCAATGAATACAGCACTGTTGTACAACCATAGCCAATAAAACCAACGAGGCAGCATGAAAGAAAAAGCATAATGAAAGATTTATACTAATGGCAATTTCCCAAACCTAAAACAATAAACGATATTTTCTTCACTCCGACGAGATAAACAACTTAAGGGTTCAAAGTATCAACGTTTATAGAACCCATCTCATTTGCATCAAACTGCGACCCTTTCAAGTAGTATGACCATTTTCTTAATTCGCTAGTCCTCTTCCCTTAGCCAAAGTTGAATTAGAATAAATTTCTTTGTGCAGATCTGATTAGCGCGCATAATTTCCGATAGAAAATATTGGTGAAAAGTAATACAGTATTTCGCTTGAATGGTTGGTCATCTAATCAATCGCTCACTTCTAGCAACGAAAAAACATTAAATAAAAAAATCCCTTGATACTCGATCCCAAACTTTCAATCCAGTCATCTCCATTCTCATCTAAGCGATAAAAACGATGATTAGACTTTGAAGTAAAAAATAATATATAAAATCCTAACAGTTTTGTACTTCTCGATCTTTGAACAATCGTCTAGCCATTATATCCCAAACAATGTAAACAGCCATAAACATGTCATTTAATGTCTTAAAAGCAAGCGCAAGCTACTAAACCGTTTGGATTAGAGCTGACAAACATGAAAGCACAGCACAACAATTGATTTTTCTCGACTGCAAAGGTTTTTAAGGTCATATCAGTCTTTTCCACATGAACATCTCCCTTTCCCCTTTTTTTGCCTTTGTTCAGGTAGCCTGAGGGTATGAATAATAATTTCCATGAATTTTATCCACTTAGCCCGAGGATATGAATGCATGAAATATCAAATCTCCACAAGTTTCGCCCATAAAATTATCATTCGATCATCATTCCTCTTTCATTCAAAAACTCACTTCAATATGCAATTTCCTCTCGCATAATACAGTAAAGCACTAAGAATAGCAATGTTTTACACAAATATCAACGTAGTTCAGTCCATCGAATTTAGTAAAATTTTCCACCGTAAGCAATAAACAGCAATAAACCCATCTCCTCTTTTCAACCCTTTCAAATCAAGCTTACGAACCAACTTCAACATTCCATCGTACAAAGTAATGGAAAATTTTCATTTTGAAAGACTGTTCAAATTTTTTGCTAAAACGATTCATATGCTATCATCTATTCCCAATCACAATGAATAAGACGTTTCTAAAACAAAATATACTTCAAGTCAACAAAACTTCTCAACAAAAATACCAATTTTGCAAAGCACCTTAAGCGATCCGATATTAGTCACCAATATTGCATCACTGTTCCACGAAGAGACCGCGCATCTCGCGTAAACTTTTCACCAAGTCATTGCGAAATCCGGCCGAACTCTGAAATGGACATTGTGCTTTAAAATAACCGTTAGCCCATCCTTAAACTACTATATAGCGGGCCGGAAGTTTTGATAAATTCTATTTTGATATTTTGGAACACAGCAGCTATGGCGTTAGGTCGAAAGAAAAGGCGGATATGCAGTATTAAAAGTCAACCTGACGAGTATATCCGGGGCTACAAGCGAATAAACCACTCTCTCCCTCCCGGTTCTACCCTTTCATATGGGGCCATATCGTGTAAGCAGTTTTAGCACCTCCTGTAAAATGAACAAGAAGATAGTGGTTTTGATTGTCGTTCAGAGAGAGTGAATGCTTAGAGAACTAAGATATTTTCAATGCTACCCTAGACGACCTAGATACCTTTGATATCTTACAGGCAATAATTTTGTCACTTATGCGAGTGGGTAGTACTTATAGATCACGTGTAAAATAATCATTGCAGCTAGTCTTATGACTGGAAAAAACTTTGATTCGACGTATAACATGATTAAAACATAGTTACCCGCTGAAACCGCAAGTGCGTGCATGGGGAGAAAAATCAAGAGAATCTGAGGAATCTCTGAGCGAAGCACCACCACTACGTGATAAGATGTCATCACCTCTAACAATCATTATGCCCATTCAAGCAAATTAATATGGCTATATGAAAAATTTACCATCAGTCCTTCAGCTCACTATAGCTTGCCGCTACACTTCTATGTTGTATTTCGCCAATGCGTTATAAATATTTACATCATATAAGGCAAGACACTATTATGCCCGAAAAACCAATCCAGGAGGATATGTGACCTCAACTAGAAAAAATACCCCGTCCTTTTTTCCCCGTTTATGTTATCTACGCTTTCAGCACACCTATAAGATGGTTATCCTGCGCTCTCCCTTTCTATTTAGGAACTCCCCTCGTTTATTCCCCATTCATAGATTCTCGCAAAATTGTAGTACTAAGTAAACCATCGGAATGAAGAGTACGTTACTAATTATGCTGACTCTCAACGAAATATACTCTGACTCACCGTGTTTTTAGCTGAACGTTTCGATGAAATATGAAATGAGATTTGATTTTCGCCAGCAATATTATATGAGACGCCGTAACCTTCGTCAGCCACTGGCCCAAAACCGCCACCTGCACTCACGAAATTCGCTTTTTGCTCTGGTGTCATGCATTTCGCTTCTTCGGTGCACTGGTTCAAAGGAGTCTGGCTTGTCGAAAGAAGATAAGTTGGCGGAAATATTCGATCTAAGAATGGTGATTCCTCCTCCAAGTAGCGTTTCACCACATACCTATAACACAGGATACATTTCATAGATGGTAATATCATAGAAAAGATATCAGCTGGACTCACTTAAAATGAAAATGTCTATCCGATGACCTCAAAACATGTTCGGAAAACTAGACGATTAAGACATTTGATCAGTGATGGAGGGAGCAACTCAGCTAATTTGACAAAGCGGGATTCCGTCATTTCCATAATTAAGAGAAGCTAAGAGATAATCGCAACGTGCAAAGGTAGCTAACGGGCGACACAGCCAGTTCGAAGGATACGGTTCATGTTAAATAGTTCTAAAAAATTTCTGGTCGGAAATGATCCACATGTTCCTTGTTTCTCTCAGAGGTGTCGCGTACTAATTGACTTGAGGATCAACGAATGTTTCGGTTTAGCGCGCCCAAACAAATACACTCAGCTTTATTAATTGCCGTACCGTTTGCGCATGACCGCCGCATTCAGAGACTCAGAAAACCCAAACTTAAAGTTCTGAAGACCAAACACGCCAGCAGGTCCTAAAAGACAGGATACCGTCCGATGAAAGTTTTTTCACTCCATCCGCTACCCTCCCCCCTTTCACCCTCCTCCTTCAGTTAGCTCTCCCCATATGTAGCACACTGCACATATATGGAGGGCAAATTATCAAGACATTAAAAAAAGCAAACATTAGTTGGCTATTCAAAACCGCTTCAATTTGCTGACATTGCCACTGTGGCATATATGAAACAAAATTTATCGTATATCATTCGCATTCACGACACACCGTGCGCTGTATTGCATCACTCTGTTGAGGGACGCTAATGGCGAAGCGTCATGACTACAGCAACTTCGATCCTCCTCCCCTCCCTCAGAAGTTGCCCATTCCAGCAGCATTCATGCACAATTCAATTCCGGATCACTGGGTATGCGATATGATGCGCCAAAAACAGTTCAGCTCCATTACAGCTCCTACATTTTTCAGTCCCGAACCGACAGTACTTACAAAGCGAATAGATGCCTATCGACGCCTCTGCCGCACATCGCACTTCGATATAAATCCTGATGACGTTCACTCGCCTTTTGCAGTAGCTGACAGCGCTCTTCTCGCTAAAATAGTTTAACCGGTGGTCAGTTCTCTACACATTAAAGTTAATCCCACTTTCACAATATCAGTTATGTCAATAAAACCGCCAGCGCCAAAACACAATCTAAACAGATATATATATATATACATGTATATATACATATATATATACATGTATATATTTATGTATATATATATATTGTATATTTATATACTTTCCCTCTCCACATTCTTTATTTCAACATATCACGCCCATTCACTTCGACCACCCAATCACTTTTCCCACTAGGGTGCATATTGGCCACAACCCCTCTCTCCTATTTTTAGGGAGAAATATTAAATTTTTCATATATCACTAGTGAGTAGCGAGGTTTCTTTCAGAAATGGTGACAACTATGTAGTGACAGGTATGCTAAGTGTCACTGTCACTACAGAGGACTATCTTTCTTTCTTACGTTTTCTTTGCTGTTTTTCAACTTCCTTAAGGTCGCCAAGCTCTACTGAATGTTTGGATCTCTCAATGAGATGTTCTCCTTAAAACATCTCTGACGTATCGATTATGATTAACTCAAAAGTTCATTCAGTGTGAACGATTCTCAAAAACCAACCGTTCGAGTAGGATCCATCATCGCACGCACAAAATCACAGCTCTCCACCGTACACGACCTAACCGTTTCGGTGCGCCCTTCTCTGTATAATCGCGCCATTGCCGCTTCATAGGTTAATGCGAATTTGCCCTGATTCTACAATTGCACATTTGCTCTACTCACTGACTGCACGATATGCAAACACAATCAAAACTAGAATAAGTCCATAAATTCTATCAATTTCTATAAATTCTATTAAGTAATCATTCGATATAAGAACTAAGATAACATAAAAGAAATTTATTAAGGTACGTACTCACAATCAGCAGATTCCAATCAAAATTGGCAAACGCGTGAAGGTTCAGTTAATCAAACGAGCATCAAAAGATTGTATAGAACAGAAACTGAACCTCGCTACGATCAGAATCTAATATGATTAAACGATTTTCTTACTGAGTATAGTGGAAGCAGAAGAGCGGAAGAGGATGGAATTGTATCGAGCGTTTATTATGCCAACTGCAACATAAATAGCTTTTAATTTTGAATGAAGGCATACCCGGAAATAAGTCAACTGCAACGTCAGTTGCAAGAAAGCGTCCGGTGACACACGCAGATTCTTAATCAATCCTTTACCAAATTCCGTCCAAACCAACAGTGCCATTTCGACGTCTTCTATTAAGGCTGTCGCCGTCGACAAACTGTTTCGGATTACGGCCTGAATGAGTGATACTTGAAGTTCAACTGACAGGGGTCATTGTTGAGCATACTCAGACTTAATCAAGTTCAGGTGGTCACTCAGTTACAATCAGCCATTTCTTGGGTGGTGAAAAAAAGCGAATGAAAACACTGCAATAACTCAGCCTGGAAATCATTCGTCCTAAATGTGACGTTACGTGCTAGTGCTTCGTTTGCGCACATATTTTTTACTCTCGATCATGTAAGTCGAATTCAAATTGCTACTAGAATACGTAAACCATTACATTCAAAAACTGTTGCCGATAAAATTGCGTAAAATAAAATTCCAAGAGAGAACTGTACGGAAATAAGCCTTAAGAAAAATTTCTAAATAGCCTGAGGCTTAATACGGTATTGA
>JPKZ01003245.1:22070-52443 GCA_000803305.1 Toxocara canis
AGGAGAGGACTTCTATTGAGGAGGGGGGTAGGTTTCTAATGATGGGTGCAATGTAGGAAATATATACGATAGATGTGTATTATAATTGTCGTAGATGCAGCGATATCATAGATACATAACCAGCACATCGCATAACTTGCTGAACGTTTTATCAGTAAACGTCAAGAACGAATTTGTTGTTTAAACAGAACATTAAAATTAAATAAAATTACGCATAAGATATTCCAGATCAACGCGATTTCCTATCACCGATCACTCCAATTTACCGTTTTCACAATATTTATTTCCGTTCTCAACTATATTTTTTAATACCTTTTCGGTTTCATTTAATACCACTTTTAAGGTACTGCGAGTATGTTAAAACTCAGACCGCTAAATCAGAGATTTTTAAAGTTATATATTTTACAATCTGCTGCGTTTTGGCACAAAGGTGTAATACCCACTGTTCATTAGCCCCTTACGTAACTCGCTTTTCACATAGAATGTGATATTATTTACAAATTCGTCGACCGTTGTCCATCACATTCAACTTGGATTCAAACGGCCGAATTCATACGGTTAAAATCGACAGAACGCGATATACTCGACTCCATTTTTTTTTTGCACAAGTCTGCAAAACAGCATTTTGTATGCAGCTCTTTAGCACATAAGAGCGCTGCATTATTTGCGCTCAAGCGCTGGCATGGTAGGGCGATCGGTTGCTGAGACGTCATCTGCTTTCGTAATTCCCAAGCAATTGTATGGGAATTTAAATATGAGGAATTTTATTCTGTTCTAGAATATACTTCTCCAATTGAATTATACTGTTCGTGGATCCAACTTTTAGGGACGAAACTTGACGGGAGAAGAAAATAGCATAAAACAGCTATCCTCATAAAAATATGAATATGAAATGCTTACTTATAAACAGTCGGAATGGCCGAGCATACTAAAACTGTATAGAGAACGACGAACGTCACAAGTGCATACAGCACACATTGTTTTCGCATCACAACATTGATGACTGCAATTGCGTCGATTCACCATCCAATAAAATGATGCCCACACATCTCGAATAAAATGCTGAAAGTGGTGACTTTTTGATAAGTAATCAAAAGAATTTGGAATGTTTGCCCAGGTTGGCACAATATACGCTTTTGCAATCCTGTCCATCATCAATGATCAACCAACCGTTTGCCGGAACACACAATGCAATCAAGCACGCGTGGTAAAGCGTTCCTATTACGAAATGAACAACAACTTATGCAAAATTTCTGCCTAAAATTCACTGTTTTTTTCCGACTGATCGCTGGCTCAACTGGTCTGCAAAATGCTTCGCAAAAATCATACATGCAAATATTTCGTTATTTTCATGCGTTTATTTCTCCCTAAGCACAATAAGTATGCCGCAATTCTACCAACCATAACAAAGTCGCAACCAGCATTTTTTGCAAAACTCCAAAAGCGAAAAAAAATGGTGAGCCCTATCCGGTAATGTACATCTATTTATCTGTACCAACTATATTTAGCATTGTAGAGCCTTCGTGATGTGCAAACTTTAAGATGCTCTTTCAACAGAGTAAAACAACTTTTTTTTTTCTACAGATATCCTTACTATTTCTTGTTCTTCGCTTACACAACTGGAAATATTAGCCACTACAGGGGTCCAATTTGACAGTTTCTCCTATCACTCAGATTGGTCCCTTCCATAAAGTGTCAAAAATAGTGAGAAATCGTTCGTTCTTTCGATAATTTTCCGCCTGAACACTTTTAGGCCCTTTATGTACCTATGACTCATCCGGGGACGAATCATGTTGAAATTGGGCATATGAAGCTGTTTGTAGATTTTATGGAGCAAAATTTCCAACTTTAGCTTCTATAGTACTTGAGCTGAAATTGTTGAATAAATACGCAGACATAGCCATACATGCGAACAAACAGACTCGGCCATAACGCGTTCACAAATGCGAATTTGTCAAAGCGCATAAATGGGTTGCACATATACACCCGGCACAGCATCACAATTGTTTTAATTGAAGAGATGCATAGGAGACAATATGGCACAGATTGAGGATTACCTTACAACTGCAGCCCTTACACGGCAAAAAAAAAGAAAATCTGTGCTGTTTCTCTTCTGTGGATATCGCTGCAAGCTAATCGGCTAAAAAACGAATGAATCGGCAACAAAGAAAGGCGTCTCTGCCGATCGGCAAGCGTTGCCTATGGAAGCTAAAAATCCAACGTTGCTATATGTTTGAGCATCACTATGAATACTTTAGCTGCGATAGGCAAGCCCGTATATGCAGTGACAACAGGGGGGTGTGTCGATACTGATTGGTAGGACAACACTTCTTCGTATCCGAGTTTAGCGGTGACGTATTTCCTGCAGTTACCGATAATAGCCACAATGGCGTTAATCGCCTTACGATATAAGTATGTTGAATAACAAAGATCTTTAGACTTCCTTCTGGTTCGCTAAACTTCTTCTAATCTCTGAACGGTGGAACAAAAACGGAAGGAAAACACATTAAGCGATCGACACGATACGTGCGGTCCATAGTTCCTTTCAAAACAATCGGATCACCTCGCTAAATTGTTTTGTAAAGACTCGAAGAATGATTTAGCAATCACGGATTAATTCTTCTACATAGCGCACGGTCGAACAACTAGCTATACTTGACCCATCTTTGCGAAGTGTTGTTTAAACGATTTGTTCAGACGGTCAAAAGTGTTGTCGTTTCTCCCATATTTTTTTTCGAATGGTTTTAGCATCCGTTTTCCTAAAATTTTCCTCACCTATCGAGCCATTGTTTATGAGCACAGTGTGCTTGTAGATGGTTTCAGAAGCTCCAACGAACGATCTGTTAAAAAATAAATGACCCACTTTGGAAAACCATTTCATCCGAACTGGGCAAAGAACTAACGAACTATAGTCAAAGGTTAGGTTTATTAACAACATGAGAGATTTTGCCGATCAAATTTCAAAAATTTTATTTCTCTAATTAAGCGACTGAAACGAACAAAATATTATCATCACGGGATGAGCTTTTATACGAGTGAAAACTGTATGAAATAAGTTCTCTAGGATAAGTATGGCAAGGAATTGGGCAGTTGTCATTTACGTTACACAACTATAAATTTTCGTCTATGGATTTCTAGTGAAAAATTGTCGCATCTACGTGGAAAGAAAAATTTATAAATGACAACGACGAAATTTTATTTACGTTTAAAAACTAAGTTGAAAAAAAAAGGAGATTTGTGAACTCCAGATCAGATTGTTTGATTTCAGATCAAAATGCGGCGAAAAGAAAAAGAAGAAGAAGCGCGAAACATTAAGTCCTAAAAACGTTGTTTCTTTATTTTTTTATATTTTGGTGATATTTTCATGCCGAGAAGTCAAAATCCCTCTTTTTCGAAAATTTTTCGAAAATTTTTTTAAGAAAATATATTCAAAAAACTTCGGAAATTAGAGCGAACGCTTACGATCTGATCAAAATGAATGTGACCCAAATCCACATCAAGAGTACAAACGTTCTATGCGGAAACAACCTCAATATGGCAATATAATGCAATGAATACAGCCATAATGATGCACTAAGTAGAACAGTAACAATTAATTGTTATGTGAAAATTAAGCTCAAACTATTTTGCCAGTATACTTGGCATAGAAGTGCATCAATAGCAAATTGCATACTTCAGGAGTCGTCACAGTTGGAAGGCTGTAAACATTTTAATCATTTTTTAATAGATTTACCCAATGCAGTGGGTAAACAAAATTAAAAGCGAAATGGTGATCATTTCAGTTGCCAAACTGAAATATGGTTGTTCGTATGGCCTAATCAGAAAGACCGAGTGCAGTTTCAATGCAGATCACCAGAATCGGGCAGAAAATGCGGTTCTTAAGAGTTCCCGAAACTCGAAGTATAAATCACTTGAATGCGAAAAAAAAGAGGATAATGACGATTTTTAAAAAAATACGATTTTTAAAAATACCTAACAAAATATGCGGACTGAACAATTGCGCGCAGTTTTCTTCGATTCAACGTTCGCTGAGCTCATAAAAGAGCAATGGCGTTCGTGAGAATTTGGACGTAGAGAAATGTTACGCACATCTAAGCCGTATATCCGCATCAGCATCGCCCACACTGGGGCATTTATGCTAACAAAACGCCAACTTTGCTGTGCTCCGTTCAGAGGAGTTTGTGGCGATGAGGGGGGGGGAGGGGGTGGTGGGAGGAGGGGTGTTATATATGACAGCGCACATCCTCAAATTGCAATACGCGCAGAAGAACTGCTTTAGAAGTTCGGATGGTATTGCTTGGCCACCTGGCCCTTAAAGGCTAGACGTGGTACCATCTGATTTCCATGATGAGGGAGCAGCGATTTGAAACGAATGAGGAGTTGAAAATAAAAGAATGAAGAACTGGAAACTGAAACGACTTGTTAGGTGAGCAATAACGACTTGAGCGTTCAATGAATACGACGACAGCGATCGCGCATAATAAACAAGCTGATGCTCTGTAATGAATAGCGTCTCACTCCGATCGGTGACCATGTGCGGAAATAGCATAGACATATATCTAATATGCATTAAAAAATTTAACAACCACTCGCACTGTTCTTGACCGATTAGCAGGAGTTGAAAATTCCTTGCATTATGTGATTCAATGAGAAGCAATAGAACATATTATGCTTAACGTTAGCTCACAATCAGCCCTTACAGTCAAGTAATACCGCAATTGCCGAAGACAGTTTTACGGGTTTCCGACCTGATTTCAAAGGAAACGAGAAAGACGAATTCTAGAAAAACTAATGCATTCGGATTCGTCCGTCATGTGGAACACAAAATTTTGAAGTGCAACACATGAAAAACATTTCATTGAAGCATACGAAACGCTATTGTCGATGAATAGTGGCATGAAAAGGGTAAAAGAAAAGAATAGAAGTTAAGAACAATAGCATAATGAATAAGTGCTTTCTTCCCAACAAACGGAAGTCGAGAGAGAGCTCGACTCGATGAATCCTCGATGCTTACCGAACTTTTCGCCTCGCTTTCTTCTCAGATTCGTCACGAAAGATAAACAAGCCTTTTTTTAAAAAAATATGTAAGCTCACAGTAATAAAAAAACAAAATTCCACATCACGCTTAATCGTCTCATAGGGTTTTGGGTTGTCTCTGCGACATTTGATTATCGTATAAACAACGGCTTGCATCAAACGTATGTTGTCTGAGCTGCAAAACATAAGGAAGTCTTTTATATTTATCTCCTCAATTGAACACCAAATTCGCAAAAATGATTGAAATATGAGATCATGCATAATAGAGAATTTATAGTAAAATAATAAGTTATACGTAATACTAGCACAATGCATTAGACCAGTGACATTGCTCTAATATGCTGGGACAATAGACTGATATGTAATAGTAGATTATTAAGCATTTAGCATATTATTAATTAATTAGCATACTATTAATCAATTCCTTTCGAGTCTCGAAAGGGAGTTGCTTAAAACTTCTTTTGGGTGATATTCCAGCGGTGAAAAGGTTCATAGGAGGAAAATTGGGTTCGGATAAAAAAGTTGTTCGGATATTTCGGCTAAAAGAACGGATGGGGATATGGGGACGCCGATAGAAGAACAATTTAAAAATTCAACCTTTTTCAAGAACAATTAGCATAGGAAAAATGATTTTTAGCAAAACTCACGACCAGAGCAACAAATCATGATCGCTATCATCGAAATGCTATACTGAACCAATTGAATGCGGATCGATAGTCATACCTATTCGTGAACGCTTCAGTTGAACTAAGCTGAACTAAGCAATACGTTCAAGGCATTATATGGCTTTAATATGGAGCGCCAAAATATATTGTTCATGTTTTGAAAGCATCAAAGTGAATATAATTGAAGGTGTTTGTGCAATGTTGATTGTTTCATGAAAAGGCAGCAGACATTTGCTATGCATTGATATTCACTAAACAAGTCGAAAACAATGACTTACTAGAAGAAATGCTCAGAGTACAAGCTAGCGTTGAATATAGCTATGGCAATTAGCTTTTTTTTTTTAATTTTCGAATTCCTCTTCTAAAATCTCTTTTCTCGTTTTCGATTCTTCTATGGCCGAGTCATAACTTTTAAAGTGTTCAAGAGAAAGGATTCCTCTGTACCTCGCTGCTCTCTGCAAAGTGGAAGACGAAACGCTATGATAATATCGATATTACTGTTTGTTTACATTTCGGTATTAATTACACTTCATGATTATAAACATTAATAGAGGTGATTTATTTTAATACCTGGTTCCACTGCTATAAAAAATTTGAACGTGACCATAAAAATTAGAACGATATATTCTAGAATTTATTACTACAAAGCGAAACTCCGATGACATACTTGTATATAGAGAACGGCGGCAAGCACATTGGAATATACCAGAAACAGTGGGTAAAAGGAAAAAATTTATTAAAAAAACAACACCTTTCTCTTCTTTATCACTCCACACGCCCACCCTTCACCCTCTCTTCGAACGTTACGTAAGTCGTTGGGTCTTCAGCTGCGCATCTTTTCCATTATATTGCAATACTGGATTGAATTCGCTTGAGAAATCGTTTTTAAATAAATATTGGTCCCGAAAAGGGGCGACAGTTGTCTTAAGTCATATTAATGCTTGGGTACATAAGAATGCTGAGAAGTTAGCGGAAATACTCATGAATGGGTTTCGGGTAGGCCTTGCTCAAATTAGGTGAGATTTTGCGAGAGCAAATTGTAACTCTCTGCTGCCTCAATATGAGCGAATGCTATGGGCGATTCAAACGCGGCGATAATCGGTTAGGTTTTCCGGAATGTTGAGTTCGTAGTTCATAAAGGGTTGCAGTTTGGTGGTTGTTTTCTATCAAAGATCAGAGATAACTGTGCTTGAAAACAAATTTTGTTTCATTAGCTGGTCGTTCTAAGACGGACTGTCGAGTAATAAAGAAGATTTTTCGAATCTGTATTACCAGTCAGAATATGGAGTAGGAATAGTCTCTAGCAAAAGCTAAAGTAAAGTGAATGCGATCAATTTCACTTGGAGAGGGTGGTAATAGTTGTCTGGTAAATTTCACGCTTATCTTGGTACTTCTTCTAAAAAAATGAGCACATTCGTTTTCGGTTCACGATAGGTAATCCCCCTTACTCAGCTTCTCTATTTATTTCGGTTCATCTTGCCTACAAAAAAATCTTCCCTTAGGTCTGCCTAAAAAACAGAATGCTACCGCATATGATGCGATCGTCCGACCAATAATGCAGTTATTCGAGCACATAACTATCAACGGTTTGCCACATATGACAACAACTCGACACAACAGCTAGTCGACTTTAATAGCCGATCCACAAATCAGTTAGTTGTTCAGTCCTTACGTAACCATTCACGCAGATCACAATGTCAAAAACAGTAATGGTTGTGACAGCTGAAAGGTATATTCAGGAATATCGCGTGAATCCAAGGTCCTTGACTTCCCGAGCAAGCGCTTTACCTACCGAGCTACTACTGATAATGAAAATCCTTCACCACTTGGTTTACGGGTCATTTGTTTGCGCTCACTAGAGATCGATGTACGGAGGTAGTTCGCACTGATCACTCACTACACAAACAGTTATAATTGAATCTAAACGAGATTGAACAGTGCTCTATTATGAAAAGTTAGGCAAATAATAAAGTAGAAAACATTTCGGCTATTGCAAAACACAGCAAATAAGTTACAGGTAAACGTTTTAAGGTTTCTGGCTAACTAAATATTTTTTAAATAACTTTTTTCATAATCCGTCTTTTTTTTTCGCATTGGAAGAAAAAGATAATATTCGTATTGATCGATGTGAAGAAGTTGCGAACGTCGAATATCTTGACGCAGATGGAGTGGAAGGGAGAAGAAGAAAGACTCGACTTTCTCTTCGGGAATATATAAGAAGGACTTCGGATAGAAGAAGGAAGACTTCGGGAATCTTCGGGAACTACGACGAAAAAAACGAAGGTTCCAGATATTGGATTCTATCTGTTTTAGATGCCATGCCATATAGTTTTGGCATATTAGAAGAAACACAATAGAGACTAATATGATACTCGATTTCATTAAAATCACAAGAAAACTTCTATTATTTGCTAGCATTTTTGCATTACTTGCATATTCAATATTTTTTTAAATATATACTAACTTGCATATTCAATATTACTTCCCAGTGTTCTTCTGAAAAATTTCTACGCATGCCACAAATCGAAGTAACTCCAATTTGTGGTGAATTTTTCTCAAAAAAAAATCGGGCATTTTAAGGCATGCATGCCCACCGGATGCACAGCTCTAATCGACAACTGACATGAAACGGATCTTTGCTATTTTTTTTTTGCAATTGACCACATGTGTCATATGCAAAGCTCGACCATAATTTCAATGCTTTACCATCGCTACTTCCTTCTATGCGCTCAAGCAGTCCGCGTAATGCAAAAGAAAAATAAAAACGGGATGCGCAAAAGTGCAAACCGACCGATAGTCGAAACAATTAATTACAGCATAAACACACTGTTACACTATTTCACTAGCAAATTTGCGTTTCATGATAGTTTTGAAGTAAGTTCTATCTGATAACATATCATTCCGGTGATATGTGATGTGCGATCGATTTTTGTTATGCTTCTTTCTTTATGAACTTCTACGATTACCTACCTACCTCTCAACACCTCTACCCACCTGCCCTATCTTTCTACCGTCCTAATTTAAGCGAATGATCGTTCATAGCGCATCGAAGTGAACAATCTTGTTCATAATTATATCGATTCCCTCAATGCTCTTCTTCGGCGATCGTATTGCCATCCGATCGAACAATTGCACTTCAAAGTTGCGAAATCTTTACATCATTGATTAACTGCTGTCGATAAAATTCGAATAAATTTAACTCAATTTTCGATTACAAATGAAAGCCATTCGTAAAGATATTAAGTACATTCACCATTGTTACAAACTGCTTCCACAAAAAAGAAAACAATATCATTTAATCGTTTTGTTCATAAAGTTGATGCCGTTTTAAATTATTTGATGCGCATTCCATCTCAGTGGTGGTCAGGTTATTCCCAGCTGCAAATGAAATGTTATGTCATCCGAAAGTAGCATATCCAGAAGATCAAAGCATGATGAAAGTTTGCCTGAAACAAGCGCAACTGCTCAAGAATAACACAAACTTAACATGATCAGTTTGAAGTTGTCAAATACGAAAGCGCTACAAATATCGTTGAATATTACAGCATAACTACGAGTATACTGTCGATTCATACGAGCAAGTTTGTTTGGCCAAACTTGATCTCAGCATCTCCAATTTTATGAATATAACGCTGTATGATTCGTTATTTTAAAATTGTTAGTCTGGACCCTACTCGCATGAGGTCTGTGCTGAAACTTCCGATAGGATCCGCTTCATTTCTTGTGTCATTTTTGATCGGTTAGAGGTGGAGGCGTTGAATGCATGTATTTTCCGTTGCAAGCAAATTAACAGCATTATTTCGACAAAAAATAAAACAGAAACAAAATCCGATTTGTCTCAGCTCTTCTGGTCTCCCGTTTATTCGTTTATTACTCCATAGAGTCTACTTTAGTCTAATCCAGTTACCCACTCAAAAATTTGGTAAACTGTGGCGTGAACTCCAAATCTAACATGAATCTCGTCCTCAAGCGAACCTCAGGTTCGGTACAATGGCAAACAGTGCTCAGATTAGAACGAGGAAATACTAGAATGAGGCATCACAAACAACTAGATTTGGTAAAGTTGAATTGGAGGCAAAAAAAAAGAACGATAAAGAGCAAAAAAGAAAGGTAAGTCCACTAAAGTGGATGATTCCGACTTTGTTGTAATTTTTAGGATTGACGTTAAGCTTCGGGATTGACGCTAAGCTTCAACTACTTTGAGATTTGATGCGTTGGGTGAACGCAATTCTCGATATGAACACAATAACCTTCTCAATGCCGAAGGAAATTTCATACAACAGCTACTTATTAACTCTAGCATCATCCAGTTGATTTGCGCTTCAAAACGCCCTTCATATCTTAGCGCGCAAACATTGGTGGCTTCTGCGCATGTCTTTTAAACGACCGCATACAACAGAAATCCTTTATTTGAAATGAGTATGTACGTCTCTTCGTGGCGTACGAGCGAACTGGCTAGTGGTCTTCTTGATCTGCTTCATAATACTAATCGTCGAGTAGCTAATAACGGAAGGATAATGAGAAGAATCGTTGGCAGACCCTTCATATAAGGGCTCAAAATAACAGTGCACCGGCAGTTGTCGAATGAAAAGAGGCTAAAAAGAGAGGCCCAACTGGAATAAGTGCTGCCTTGAATGTGGAAAAGTGAATTAAAATTGGCTTGGGAAAGAAAAAAATCCATCCCGGTCGCTGAAAGCGAGGCTTTCCGTGCCATCATTAAGGTGAGGTTTTGTGACTTTCATTGTCTCAGCTAAAACGAGAGCGAAATGCTGGAACTAAAAATGTTGGAGCTTAATATTTGTTTGGGTTGCGTACCTTTTCCCACATATATACGATCCTGTGTTACCTCAGGAAAATTTTTTAATAAAAAAGGTAGATTTTCTTCTTAAAAAAGTGTGAAAAACGAATGAGAAACGAATTCTTTGCATAGAGCGCTAAAGAACAATTGCAATACAAGATGAGACACGTCTGTGGAATAGTGTCCTCTTTCATTCTACGATAACCGAATGTAAGGCTGTTGAAGAATATATGGCAGCATTGCATGTAGAAAACGATTAGTATCACTTGAGTAAAGCCATGAAGCTATGCCTCAACCAATTAGATTGGCTAGTGCGATAAATAAAATCGTCAATGTGACAGCATTCTGTTACCTATTGGCAACATATACTCGGTGAAAATTACTTAAAAGTAATTTACATGCTCATGAATTGCTGGCTATAACTCTGAAGTTAATAAATACGCAATTACACAGTAGAAGTGACGATCTCATTCACATTTTTATTTGTGCCTCGTCAAACTTTCATAACACATTCCAATGCATCTGACTGAATGTTTAACACTGTTTTTTTTCTTTTGGTCATTCTAGATCGCTCCTTCTAACATGGACAGATGATACTGATCGATGGAAAGGTCACGTCAAATTTCAGATCACCACAAGAGAAGGGAAAACATCAAAGCAGTGAATCATCTGAGTGCGTCCCGGTCTCACCATTCTTTTCAATTTGTACCCCTCCGCTAGTGCTTGAGATATATTCGAGTTATAGTCACACTTCTTATTAAAAGTAATTTGGGGAACAAATAACGGTAAAAAATAACATCACAGTAGGTTTACACGAATTTTCACGGAATTTGAGACACTTCCGTTCCTTGGTCGAGAGCACATCATGAGGCTGTTTATGAACTTATACTCCGCTTGAAAGTGCTTGCAAAAAGAAAAAAAATGTGAAAAACTTAATTCCAATCAGTTCGCCTATTAAGAGCGTGAAACGTTATACGTGCTATTGCGGTCATATCTCGACTTCTTGAGCAAAAAATTTTTTTCAACTAAGACGACGCTAATTTTCACAATTTGTGCGCGACAATTTTTTAATGTAATTGAGTCGATGGGCGAATTAAATCAGTTCAATTTTGATGGAGTTTTGCGAATGGCATAATTTACGCAATGGCTCATAAAAATGAAGCCTGCAAAGGTAAAACAATATTCGAAATTAAAAGCGCTATTTGGTGAGAGCATTTGCAAATTCAGAGAATTGAACCAGAAGTTCCCCAAAACGAATCGACGATAGAGGTCACATGTAGATATTTTGGGAACGGCTTATTATACACACATATCTGGTGATCTTGGCACTACGATTGCAAGCCGTATATAGACGGTGCAAGATCCCGTAAACATAGTTGATGAGTATTGCACCACTGGCACAAGTCGTTAGTGAACGCGTTGTACATGGGTGATCATTTATGTTTGGCTGTTTGCTGCGAGTCAAATATTCTTAGAATGGTTATAATAGGCTATCACAGTTTTATTGCGCTAATAAAACGCATTATTGCTAACATATGCATCACTCTTTCGCTTTTCGATTTCGCTACAATTCAAAAAAGCCGACCTAGTCGAGTTTTCGAAGATAATGGTTGAGGAAGGGGGGGGGAGGGGTAGGGGGTGAAGGGATCGAAAAAAATATTTTTCCTTTCGAAGCGCTCAAAATAATTGCGACGAATCGACTTTCACTCTTATATACACAAAGGGGTCATTAACTGAAGAAATTTTGAACTCATAAAGCCATCAATGCGTACCGGAAATGAGCTGAATAGTTAAGTCTTTGAAGAATCAGTTGACGTTGCGATATAAAGGATTGTTTAATTGAGAGCGCATTTGAAGCAAATTAACGTATGCGGCAAACAGAGCAATAAGTTCGACGGTAATCTTCTTTGTTTGTCGATAGCCTCATGACTCGTCTTCAATCGAATCGTCAAAATTGTCAAATACAAAAAACTAATTTTGAATGTAAATAGTCTTGCAAATTATTTTCGCAATCGTGGTAATTTTTTGTTGAGGAACGCATCACATCTTGTGGCATAGCATGAGGACAGATCTCGTCAGTAAAATGACAGCTGATTAGATTTAGGAACATCCTTCAAGGCGTTCCAACAACTCACATAGCGCAACAACTAACTTTATAACCATTTTACTTTTGACTTACACTACTAAGGCTGCACTGGATTTTGATGATTTCAGTATTCCAACTCCTTTGCTCGGTTTCGGCTTCAAGACCTAACAAATGTACCGCCTCGTTTCCTGTCTCGTTTTGTTATTGGATCGGAATTTTGGAATTCGTTCATTCTTGTGTTTCGATTCTGATTCCATTCTTTGAAAAGCTCTCTTCCGACGCTGCCCTACCTTATGCATGAACATATTCATTATTAACCATCTTCAGGAATTATTGCTGATCATCATCTTTTTGATAAAGAATATAATTTATCCGTTTTTGATGTTTTCATTTCTCTTAACGAGTGGTTAAGAGAAATGAAAGATTATAATTTACAGTGCAACCAACAACGCCAAATTTTCGCCTTGTTGATGGGAGTGTGAAAGTGAACGAATACAGAAGCCTTCTATTGTCAACGAATAAAGAAGTGTGCGGTGCTCTATAACGAAGTCATATTACAATATGACCGAATGATCTACAATTGCTGTCATAAAAGAACACTCATCCGTTCGATTGCAAATTGACCCCTAACTGTTATAAATTTGGGTATTTTCAAGCCTTTTAGCTCTTTTCGAGAACCGTAGGATTGATGCAGCTCAAAACGTAAATTATAACTATCATGATTCGGTAGAAAAAATTTTCAACTTTAGCTGCTGTAAAGTTAAACTGGCCAAACAGAGAGCGCATTCGGAAGGTTTAGGTATCAATACTTCTTACAAGTCGTTTTAAACGTTGTCCTTAGGCAGCTCGTCTGGCTGTACATTTTGCGGATGAAATCTTCTAATCGCACGCCTGCTAAAGGATGAACACAAAAAATTCAGCTTTAGGATGTCTGCCGCGTCATTCAAATATGATACTGCTGTTAAGAGATTTGCTTCGGACGGTCCAAATGGGTCAAACGATCTATTTTAAACTGCCTCCATGAATGGATCTTATGTTGAAACATACGTAAAATATGAGTGTGCCATATATGTGCCAAATATGTGCCATATATATGCAGAATTTTGCAAGCGGAGCCATTTTAATATAGGCTCGATGACAATTTTTATAAAGGAAAGAATATCACAAAGCAAAGAGAAAGCACAAATTCAATGTACGGTTTTGCAAAAGCGCACAAACTTTGTTGATGAATGGACGATTGTGCCATTGGACATTTGACCGCACACATTCACGCCATCGGACGGCACGGCCGCAGCTATTTATGTTACGGAACGCTACGGTCGCAGACATGTTCGTCACCGGACACTGCGATCACAGACATTTTCGTCACGAGACATCTCAGTCGCGCACATTTATGTCACGGAACGCTTTGGTCGCAGACATGTTCGTCACCGGACGCTGCGCTCGCAGACATTCGCGTCACAGGAGATTATGATCGCGCACATTTATGTCACGGAACGTAAAGGTCGCAGGCATATTCATCACCAGACACTGCGATCGCAGACATTTACGTCACTGAACATTGCGGTGGCACACATTTATGTCACAGAGCATATTGGTCCCAGACATGTTTGTCACAGGACATTGCGATCGCTGGCATTAACGTCGCAGGACATTACGGTGGCACACATTTACGTCATGAAATATTGGCGTCACATGACACTTACTTAGGGCGCAGTTGACCAACAACAAGATTAATGCTGCGCGATGGTTTAGCTTATACTTCCGAACATTTTGTTTCTCGTACTGGCTAATTTTTTCGTACTGACTTGGAAAAAAAAACTTTTTCGTACTGACTTTCTCGTACTGACTTGGAAAAATACTGGAAAATACTGGTTAATTTTTTACATGATGCATCCAACCGGAATAACGACGCTAGTTTTTGAGTTCGACTCTATTTTGCTTCAGAAATGAGTGTGCATCTTGCAGTGATCGACTGTCGTGCATGTATCACGCTTAGAACATCTGCGAAGTTAGAGCTAACGTGCGAAGTCATGCGAAAGAAAGGAACTCTGAAAAAAAGTTTGCATGACTTTTGGTAGAATTATTTTTTACAGTCGAAAAATATTTTAAGGGAAACATTCAAGACGGCTCTTTCAATATTTTAGATATTTTTAAATTTTTAACCTTTTCCAGTGTGATAATTGTGTGATTTCAATTATATTCCGCTTGGTATGGAATAAATCAGTGCGGTGATAAATATAAATAAAATCGATATGGTCAGGGCACTCTGAGCAGTGAGCAGTCATTCATACTCTCTTTAGTAACCCATGAATGGTCTTTCAAAGAAACGAATAAAATAGAAAGTTGAGATATTTTGGGATTGAAGCATTCATATTCGTCATTAGTGTGATCGCCTTCTTCCTTTGTCGAATTGGACAATTTACTTTAACGGCTTGTTATGCAGACATAACAAAGGCGAATGCTAAGATTTGCAGCTAGTATAGCGCTATTGGAAGCTGGCCAACATCATGATCGCTTCACCGCATTTTATTTTGCGATCATTTAAAAAAAAAAATTCATAACCAACTTCAAAGGTAGCAAGCTATGAGATTCCAGACAACTATTAGCGAGCCAAATATGGTATAACTTGGAAGCATTAGTTTAGCACAAGAAGGCATAAATTTTAAAACCCTACTGGGTATATCAATTCAGGAAAGAGAGGAATTTCGGTCGGAGTAAAATAGTGCATTTGCGAAATGGGGGCAAATAATTTAATATTCAGGATGATGAGTTACGGGTTTGAATCTCGAAGAATTTAGAGTGTCCTAACTATGGCAACATTCCATTTGGATGTAAGCAATCGCTATTCACTTTTCATTGTAAGCTACCACAAAATTAGCATCAGTGTTGTAAAGTTGTGGATTCAATAAGCCTTATAGCTAACTCTTATTTGAGGCAGAACGATAAACGCTAATAAAGAGAGGAAACGAAAAACTTTGATTACAGGAAAACTGAAGATGTAAATTGCAAAGAAATGATGGAAACCGACCAATAACTATTTCTACCCTTTAATAAATCCAAAACCCAAATGCAATCGTATAGCATCCATCTATTCAGAGCTAAAAACCATCTATAACATACAGGTCAAAATCATCAACTATTGAGCAACGAATTCTCTGAACGGACAAATGCTATATGGTTTGGGATTACGCTGCTATAATTTTGATATACCTTACTATAAATGTTATGGATGTTATGTTCTATAGATGTCGTAAGATTCTAAGTCAATAGAGAGAAAATAAAAGATTCAAGACTTGAGATGTATGTGATACTTTTTTTTACATAGAATCGAACAAATGTAGCATCAAAGAAATGAGTAAGAATCACAGCTAGACTTAAACGTTAATGGTCGCACTAATGTCATTAGCGCTAACGGATGCTTGATCATCATCGACTCATAAATTATGTAGCTGAGGGAACGGAGAAAGGAGATGACAAAAGCAGTAATTGATGTAACTATGATCAACCAATGAAAACAAGAGAAAGTTACGTAATCATGAATAAATCGGAAGCTTAGTAAGCTTTATGTGATCATGAATAAATCATAAGCTTAGTAAGCTGCTCATTTGCTTGAGGCGATAGAAAGTTTAAAAGATTTGCGCAATCCACAGAGAAGAGCACAACAATGAATTTATGCATATAAATCTCCTTGGAATAAGCTCAATCAGCATTGCTCGTCTATGTAAAAAAAAAAAATTCCTTCTTCGAAACGGAATTCATGTACCAAACCTTTCCGGAACAAGAGGATTAGAACATGCCAAATTTCGAGATACCATCGGACCCGAAGTTTAGCTTTCAAAATTTTAGCATTTGAACATTTCAGAACGAGGAAACAAAAAATGAGCTGAAGAAACTGAACCTAAATGGGGCGATTGCTGAACGTTTATGCAAAGTGCTGTATGTAAAGAAGAGGAAATGGTGCTGAGAAGGAACTCTATTAGAAATTTCACTTTGCGTTCGTCGATTCGATATAGTTTTTTAAAGCACTAAATAATCAGCTAAATAATCACATAACTTTACTTTATTAAAATTAAAAAAACCTTATCAACGTGCAAAAATATCATTTTTGAGAGAACTCAGTGCATGCTCAACTTAACACAAAATCACATTCTTTCTACTGGTACAGTTGAAGTTAGCACAAGGGCGACCGAATGCCTCAAACGCTTATTGCATCATAGGTATTCTATCATATAGCCCAAAATGGACGCTATTGAGACCATAATGTCTTATATTCAAAGTCAATTAAGTTTTATTGAATTGGATCCGCGTTGAAAAGAACAAAAGATTCGCATCACATAATGCAAAGCTTGTGTTGGGCGTTCGTTATATGGTATGAGTCTCGTTTTTCGGTGTGCTATAGCCTCTATATTTTCCGCTTTTGTTTGAAACAATAATCATCTAGTGAATAAATTTGATTGTAACAAAAATCTAAATTTTCATCTAAGTCCTTGTTCGAGTTGCTTGTAAAGCGCTGAAAGAGGTGTTGGTACGGTCAAAATTTGGAGTGATGAAAAGCCGAAGATCAACGATCAAAAAAGTCAATTTTCATCAAGAATTCCGATTAGAATTTTTCCAGATGCAAAATAAGCTGTAGTGCATGGAAGGGAGTTGGCACGATAAACGTTTTGCGTAATTCTTTAATTCCGATCAAAACGGTCAAATAATTATTCGAATACCAAATAAAGAATGCTAGGCCCCAACAGTCGAATTTTCTGAGCACATATCCATCTGATCCATCGTACTAAATTGATTATTTTCCAATCGCTGTAATGTTCGTCTGAATCGTCCTGAAACGTTATTCAGCGCTCTCAAGATACCACAGATGGTGCCTGCTAAATTTCATTACGATCGTTTTTATACTGATACATTTCGCAAGCCATTCGTAGTTTGTTTGGTGAAAACCATCATTTCTAAAATCGAAAATTTATGCATTATAAATATTAGCAAATTCATCATTTGCAATGCCATACTTCAGAAAATCTCAGTTATTTAAAACACTACTCTCATTGCACCTTTTGGCTAGTTTACAAGTTGCACGGTGCAGTGTGGTAGAGTCACATCTGTTCTTACCTAATTTTGTCTGCACCACGTTGTTCGTCTGTCCGTTCGTTTCCGTTCGAGAACCATCACAGTTAAAGATACGCAATTTGAGGTTATAATTCACTTATAACGATCATCTATTGTCTTCACGTTCAATTCAAATCATCGGCCCTACTGGAGCTTTCATCCTTCATACTTGATGATTAAAAACTGGATGCACTCACTGTACGAACGGAAGAGCTGAGAGTTCGACCAGTCATGTCGTGGGCTCCCTAATGGAAAATCGCTCGAGTTGGGAAAAATTGGAATTTTTGTGCACATTTTATGGAGACAGCCTGCTCTATCAGGTGGATCACCAAAGCAGAAATTGTGGCATCACCTTGGCATGTATTCCCATTTCTTTTTTAATTCAGTTGGTATCGATTTCACTGAGATATAACTGCGCTTAACAGATCTTACAGGCATTTACAACACGTAATATAATTTTGTTAAGGAAAAAGCCAGTCTAACGAACGCAACCAATCAGAAGACCACTTTAGAAGTAAGTGAAACAGTCACATTCAGTACTACAAAAGAAGACGATAATAGGAAAGAAGCCTTGGCTGATATAGTTCTAGAATACGCAAACAAATCGGCTCATAAGGTGCATTTTAAAATGACAGCTGTTTCATGCATAAATCTGAAAGGTCCAAAATCAGATTAATAAATCGATCATTGATATAACATTTGATGACGAATGGACGTTTGAAAGAGACTCTTCATTTGCGCGTAGTAACGACCTCCTAAGCTTTAAGTTTATAGCAGCTTTAAATGCTAATGCAGCAGATTGTTTTTCATATTTGTGCATTTATATCAATCGTGCGCAAGATTGAAATTTCTTTTTCTTTTTCGGCAATCGCTAAGAGTCGACTTCAAGGGAAATGGAATGAGTTTTTTAAACGTCTCTGCTAATGTCCTCAAAAATCAGTTCGATCAAATAACTCTCAAGAATTCGCAATAAAACTTCTATCGCTGACGAACATACACATACTTTAAAAAGTGGACAACTCATGAGAGAATTTTACCATTTTATAAAGATCGAATTTCCCAAGTGATTACAAAAGAAAATTTAAAAGAAAAGTCATTTTAATGGGATATGCTCAAACGAAGAAAAATTTCCAAAGTTTTTCTGAACGAATTATTTTCTCGATTTCCTTTCTGTTTGAACTGATTTGCCTAAAGTAATGGATATACACATGAGGAGAAGGGTGTTAATCCTCAGTATGTGAAGAACGAACAAAACGAATAATTAAAAAACAAATATAGTTTTATTTCAGGGGCGCAAGTGGACCGAGTCTTCTAATAGTCTCCGGCAATTGAATTCACACTAGAAAATCTTTTTGACCACTATTTCATGCAAAAAAAAAAACAAATAAAAGAGTCGAAAATCGCGTTTGTACATCCTGCGGAAATCGTACGTGCATTCAATGTCAGCACTTTTGGCACTTTTTATGGCCGCGTAGTAAATTCGCCCATTGAGCGAACAATTCTTACCTCAAAAAAATTGCTGCTTGGCAAAACGCTTTCAAAACCACTTTGAAAGCAAAAAAAGAAAAAAAATACAGCAGTGCCAAAATTGTGCGGATGGGGCAACCCACAAATTGCTTTGCTGTGCTTGCTGAATATATATATATATATATGCATATATATATGTATATATATATGTATATATATATATGTATGTACCTAGCGTTTTGCTTCACATTTAGCTACCTGCTGTCGAGTTGGACTGTGCAAGCAAATTACCCTTCTCAATTATTTATGCAAGTTTGTACGTGCAGCACAAAATTTTTGAATGCATAAAACGAAAATCATATTTTGTGGAAACGCTTAAGGATTAAACGATTTGTGATGAAAGCATCGCTTGAATGCTTCCGAGATTAAAACCTCTTTAAATGAAATATGTGACCATTTGTATAATAAAGGAATACCATACATGCCATTTAAAACATTATGGATATCACTATGTTCGTTTTGGACAATTTCATGCGAATTTGAATTTACTAATTAGTGAATATTTGAATTCATGCAGCACTATTGTTTCTCGCGTAACACTCAAAATTGTTAGCGGAAAATGAGTGAAAATATTACAAAAACGCCTTTTGCATGGATGGTTTTGTTTAATTGCATATTTTTTAGCAAAGGCTTAGTGCTTATAACAAAAAAAATTGGCAACAGTGACAGCAGTAAGGAAACCACTTTAAATTAAAATGTGTGTTAAAATGCGATATGTGCACATATGCATTAAGTTGTAATGATAAATAGCACTTTTTAACGGACTAATTTTTAACGAACGGACTAATAACGGACTAATAACGGACTAATAACGGGCTTTTAACGAACGGACTAATTACGGACTAATAACGGACTAATAACGGACTAATAGCGGGCTTTTAACGAACGGACTAATAACGGACTAATAACGGACTAATAACGGACTAATAACGGACTAATAACGAACGGACTAATAAATAGCACAGCTCTAACTAATTTTTTGTGTTAACGGACAACAATGAAATTCTCAATTGTGCGAAAATACGGTAAACCTATGGAAATGTTCGTGTTATAAATCACCTTTATCTAAAAAAAAAATAAATAACAATCATGGAAAGGAAGAAGCAATGATCCTTAGCCCTAAAAACATGATTGTCAGTTGCATCGATGACAGCAATCGATAAAATTACATCTGCCTTTGTATCTTCATTGTATAGAACACTGAATAGACAACGCTCATAATTTACAAAAAAAAAATTAAAAGCAATTAATTGTGGATTACCTGACCTAGTGATCACCGCCGAAAGGAAACTAAAACTGCAGAAAAATTGCACACCTTTAACGTGGTAAGCTCCGTCAGGTTATGAGTTACATTTTACAACAGTCGTGCGTTGGAAATTCCGCCCAAGAAAAAGCAGATAGAGTTGTGATTGTAAGTCAGAATGGACTAATAACGGACTTTTAACGAACGGACTAATAAATAGCACAGCTCTAACTAATTTTTTGTGTTAACGGACAACAATGAAATTCTCAGTTGTGCGAAAATACGGTAAACCTATGGAAATGTTCGTGTTATAAATCACCTTTATCTAAAAAAAAAATAAATAACAATCATGGAAAGGAAGAAGCAATGATCCTTAGCCCTAAAAACATGATTGTCAGTTGCATCGATGACAGCAATCGATAAAATTACATCTGCCTTTGTATCTTCATTGTATAGAACACTGAATAGACAACGCTCATAATTTACAAAAAAAAAATTAAAAGCAATTAATTGTGGATTACCTGACCTAGTGATCACCGCCGAAAGGAAACTAAAACTGCAGAAAAATTGCACACCTTTAACGTGGTAAGCTCCGTCAGGTTATGAGTTACATTTTACAACAGTCGTGCGTTGGAAATTCCGCCCAAGAAAAAGCAGAGTTGTGATTGTAAGTCAGAATTATAAATCGGCACTCTAGTCAAACGTGGATATGCTCCGTGAACATGGAAAATATAATCCTTTCGAAAAAATGTTTAGAAACAAAATATTTCCGCAAAACTTTCAACTCTCAAGTGTCGGTCTCACATCCCCAACGCTGTTTGCAGGCACGATTCATTTCTTTTCTTAAAGACTGGTGAACGGCCAACCCCATGCCCACCAAATTGTTAGAAACGGAAAGGAAGGAGATGAGGCCGTGTAATGTATACGTGATTTTGACAGCAGTTGTGGCAGCGTTTATCAGTCTTTTTGCAAAAATCTAGAGCAACGTTCGGAAGAGTGAATAAGTTTATGGTGCGCAATCGATAGATAGACAGACAGATGCACTGCGATGTGCATTCAAGTGTGGCAGCAAATGATGCATGCCAAAGCCTAGACCATGGCCCATGCACTAAAAAAAAAGCCTATACACTACGTCGTTTCAACAATGTTCTATATTTGTCGTAATCACTTCCACGTTTCGACTAATCACACTTTTTGTCTTGGTCATTTCACGTAAAACATTACACACAATAATCCCCTCTGACTGCGTGAACCATGATGCTTGAATTGCACCCGTCAAGTTGATCGATAAAATGCAATGCCGTTGCAATGCTGTTGCAATGCTGTTGCAATACTGTTGCAATGGTGTTGCACAGTTGGATTGCTGAGGATTTGATTAATCAATGCGTTGCGAGAAGCTGTGTCGCTTTGCTGCTTTCAACAAAGACAGCATAAACCTTAATGCTATAAGCGTTCATGATGTGGCTATGCGAGAAGACAATACTTTTTAAGAGTGATGCTGAGCTCAAACGTCATTGAGATAGTCGCTGAACGAGCAAGTAAGCCGGGAATCTTTGAACAATATGTGCGTACTTTTTTTTTGTCGAAAAGTTCTTTGCAACGAGACTATTGTTGGTGAGAAGAATCTCGATGGGGCATTTTAACGTTCGTTTTACTATACGTCACCAACTAGCACTATTGCTGCTAGCCGCTGATTCGCTCAATTCTATTCGTTTCAATTCTATTCAATTCAATTCTGGCTGCTCAACTCAGTTCTCAGTTCTATTCGGTCAATACTCAATTCTATTTGTTCGATGCTATTCGATAGCTGTTTAAACGATATTCTTGTTGCAATAAAAAGAAAAGAGCGACAATGAAGTCATAAATTTTTTTCGTTACAACGGTTTATATTATTTCGTGGTGATTGAGTACGAATGACTTGAAATTTGATCGCTTAAAAAAATCTCTATACGTCGTTCGAATTTGGTAACAATATCGACTAATCGCCAGACGAAAAGGATTAAAAAATTGAAAAAAAAATTAGGAAACTTCGAGAAACAAGAGAAAAGAGTTCCAAGAAAAAAAAGAAACGAAAAAATTAAAAATTCAACATGAAGTTTAAAACACACGTCATCATGAAAAGTTGCGCAATTGCAACCACCGATTTCGGCTGACGTGCACCAGCAGCCACTAGTCGAAATGCACAAATTTTGCCTTATTGCGTTATGGTGCACATCACATTCAGAAAAAAAAAATCTTTCGCTTCCATAAAATGAGTTATTTGCAACGAATGAGTGCCTCGTTTTTTCGTCACACCATTTGCGAACGTTAGAAAAACCTGATTTTTGTAGGAAAAGGAAAAACGTTTGGAAGGAGGGCGCTATGCTGAGCACGCAAAAGGGGGATTTTTACGCTGATATATGTAAGGACTTATTTCGAAGAAAAATGCATCTGCGCTTTTCCACCGTGGTACATTTACGCCACTGAATAAGAGCAAAGTATGAAAGCTGAGTGCTGGCAGTAATGTAGCCGTTGAGGAGGCTGGAATTTGGCAAAATGTACGGCGAACATAAAAGAAATATGGGAAAGCGTACCAGTTAAATTGGCAGAATATCCGTTTCGGATAGAGCCTAAAGTATTACATTCAAAAAGTGCAGTTAAAGCTACGCAAATGATTATGCTTACATGCTATTCGTATTCAAATACCATGTCCCCTTGCTGCCCCCTACCCCTTCCTTCCCACAACCCATGGCAAGAGAATTCTCAAAATCTTCTCGGCAAAAATAGAAAACGGCAGGATTCCGCACGGCTACGAGAGATCATAATCTCCTGACAGTGAGGGGGGGGGGGGGATTTTAGGAATTTTTCCACTTTTCGAGTTTCGTTCGCTGGGCTGTAAGTGACATCATAATGATAAACGAATGAAGATCATTAACGAACATAATGAATGTTTCTTATTGCGAGAAGAAAAATTCCAACTACCGTTAATGATCGCATTTTTTGAAAAAGCAGAATGACAAATGAACTTTTCTTTTCGTTCCAGGCGAATAGCACCTCTATAAAAGCAAAAAATTGGCCATACACACAAATAATCCATGCAATTCTCACTCAATGCTGGGCTTCACTATCGTCTTAGCATCGTTCGTACATACCCATTCCACCGATGCGGAAGAGTCGAAATATCATTCACCGTCTTGGTTTCCGGCGCCCTCCTCCGTCCGTACCCCCCATGGACGACTCGCACCGACTGAGGGACTGCACTCTGAGAAAGAACCGTAGTCACGAGGAGAGAAAAGTCGAGGAAAGATTCATGGCGGCATCTCCGATTTTCATTGCTAATGAATAACTAAAAAATTGAAGAGGAAGTTATTGCAAATATTGTCTCGAAGGATGAAACATCTTACTGAGTAAACTCTGCTGATAAATTGTTGAATAAATAACTTTTTTATAGAGATACCAGATCGTTAAACGAAGCAGGAAGAAATGACACTTGTGAAGGACTGCTGTTGAAAAATTAACATAGATGGCAAGAAATATTCGTAAGTATAGCAAAGTTGTATTTTCTAGATAACAAAAGATTAACGCGAGTAAAAGTCATCGTAAGTTACAAATCCTAACAAAGTATACTAGGTAAGTTTGAACTATGCTCTGAGCACACATTCCAGTCTATTTTGCCATCAGTTAACGGATGTTTCAATGCCTTCAATGCGATGAATGCAACTGTGGAAATGTCTGAGCTGGAGGCGCAGTTCATGAACTACAGACATAATAAAGTGAAGTATTTGAAGCGAACAAATCTCTTACAGCGTTCGCATCGAGCTGTCCTCAACGACATTTTTTGTGACACTTGAACGGTCTTTCTAGCGCTCACTTCAACGGTTCGCTAGTGTGGCGCTCATTCTGAAGCAAACGCTTTTTGTTTTCCTTTCTCTGATTATTGCAAAAAGTGATCCACTCAGTGAGGCGTGTCTTTAGGGGCGATTCTCTAGAGAACTCTTAAGGCTCGTCTGCCTCTCTCTAACGAATTATGGACAATCCGCATGAATTATCTATGGATGCAATTTGCATACTGAATACATTCACAATAATTAGCATAAAATCAAGACACGAATCAGACATTTTTATGTAATCGTTTCCCCCCCCCCCCTCCTTGACTTTTGGAACACCTCTGTCGAAGTGATTCCTTTAAGTTATGGTTCGGAAGCATTAGAATTCGAAAAAAAGATGCATTAGTGACAAGGTGCATATGAATTGTATGTAGGGTTAGGCCAATCTTTTCGAATTGCTAAACGCCGAAAGATGAAATAAAAAAGAACGGTCTTATCACTCCACTACATCTTATGAAACAAGTTGCAGTAATCCTTTTGTAGCTCTCACCACGCAGCCACACCGCTTCAACCGACAATGGAATCCAGTAGCCCATCCTTGTTGAATTTGAGGCTAAACCACATTTGGTTAACCAAACTAGGTAACAAAGAACGAAGGAAGTAGTTTTCAAGAGTTCTGCGATGATGAAAGCAATGCAAAGATTACGAGAAGACCAAAAAGATCATGTGAATGGACTAACTGGTAACCTTGCCATAATATGCAATTAGGCTTACTTTCAGAATTTTAGTAGTAAACAGCTTTACTTTTATGTGATTTTCGCAGCAACGAAGACTCACTATGTGATCACCATACTTGATTATATGTATTTGTGCGGGGTGCGTCAGTCTCTCTATCAGTATCTTAACTCATAAATCCTAAAAGCTATTACAATGAAATTTGGCAGGCATCATCTGTGGCATCCGAACAAAATTCGCGAACGATTAATGATTAATGATTGGGCACAATACGTTCGGCACATGAAAAAGGCAAAAAAATTTGCTCCCTGTATCCTTTCGATGAGGCTATATAGCTTCCCAAAACTGACAAAATAAACAATTCAGTTTCAGTTCCAACTTCATCATTATTTTGACATTTTTTTTGGCTAATAATGCCAGTGAAACAACATATCTCCTATCAATTTCATTGCAATTCCATAATTAGAGAATTTCTCTGCCCATGGAGTTTTATACAACAACTTTTGAAAATAATAAATTTTCCCCGCTTCTGTTTTATATAGGCAACTTCCAATCCCGCCAATGCAAAGCCTTTGCAATACCTTTGCGCAACCGGCAGCTTCGAACGACGCCAGTGCAAAATATTCGGAATACATTTGAGCAACCGGTATCTTCCAAGCACACAAGCGAAAAATGTTCCCAATACTTTTGCGCAATCGGTACCTTCCAACCACGCGCGTGCAAAACCTTTGCAATAATTCTGTGCAACCGGCATTTGCAAACGGTGCGATCGCAATGCCTTTTCAATACTTTTGCACAACAGGCATCTTGAATCTGCACAAGTGCAAAACCGTTGCAATACTTTTGCGAGGCCAGTCTCTTCTAACTGCGTGGAAACAAAACTTTCGAAATACTTTTGCGCAAACGGCATTTTTCAACCACCCGAGTGCAAAGCTTTTTCAGTACTTTTCGGCAACCGGTATCTTCCAACCCAGCAGGTGAACCTTCCCAGTACTCATGAGCAACCGGCAATTTCTAACCATACAATTGCAAAACCTTTGCAACACTCCTGGGCAACCGGCAACTTCCAACCACGCGAGTGCAAAACGTTTGCAATACTTTTGCGCAGTCGACCTTTGTCAACCGCGCGAGTGGCAAGCCTCTGCAGCACTTCAGTGTAGCCGACATCTCCCAACCGCGCGAGTGCAAAACCTCCAGGAAACTTTCGCGCAGCCGGCATCTCCCAAGGGCGCGAGTGGAAAACCTTTGCTATACTTCTGCGCAAGCCATATTTTCCAACTGCGCGTGTGCAAAGTCTTTGCAATACTTTTGCGCAACCATGAGAACAATTATTAAACTCGTTTCGCCATATTCATTGTCTATATTGCAAGGGCAATGGACAGCGACGTATGAGGTGGGAAGCAAAATTTGCACAAAGCAGCAGAAGCTGGCTTCTAATGAGGGGGAAGTGGGTGAGATGGAAGCTTTTGTGAAAATTGGGGTAATTATTACTTTTAATATCGCAACCTTCCATGTGCCATAAGCGGTAATAGTGTAAAGCTGTCTGGCTAACAAGACGATCGAATAGCAGATCAAATTTATTTGGTACACCACTAATATAGTCCTTAATGTGACACCATGACTAAATTTTTCAAGATCAGATTGACCTCTAACTAAGAGATGACACAATACACATTGCAGAATTTCAGACAAGTACATATGGTGATTTCTTTTAATGTTGGCAATGTCTTCGCGATGGTCGTTTTAAAGCCATCAAAGTTTATCGTGCAATGAATGAATGGTACATCATAATGAGACCGAAAACTTTGATGGCCAAAGTTCATCACTGTTAGGGGCAAGAAAATAGCATTCCAAAATTGTGGTGTCTGAAATGCTACGATTCTCGTCATAGAATGAACTGTCTTGCCGTAATGCTATTCAGTACGCGTCGCTCGAAATTGCTGTCGCTTAAAGATGGTATAAACAATTTGAAAGCTTCTAATATGCACTTGGGTTCACACAAACCTCCAACCAATTTCTATACAAAACGAAGGAAGACACGGGCAAAGACCTATCGAATATGACATTCTAAACATACAAATACAATTTGCATCTTCCATCTTCACAAATCTCTCCCTTCTTTTGAGCAAATCGGAAGTAAAATGGCACATGCAAATTGCAAAGTTTTACGGAGTGATCCACAACCGACTGGTTCATGAAGAGTTCAAAAATGTAAAAATTTTTCATGAAATCTCTAGCACCATGACGGCTGTCGTGGATGAAAAAAGTGAAAAAAACATTCGAGTCATTTTCTCACAAGTGATTTTCAGCCTCAGTTTCATTCAGTTGACACGTTTAACGCACAACACCATAGCAATGCATTCTGCCTATCAAAATAAGCTGAACACTCATAAAAAGGCATTAGACAAAACGAATGCGCAAAATCGTTGCAACAAAGTTGAGCGTCGTTCACAAAAATTATTTCAGCGATGATCCTATAATCAGTATTTTGCCAACTTATCCCATTTTGTTCTTTCGCATGGTATTTTTTAAAACGATAACCCAAAATGTACATATGTGGTAAGCGTGTATCGGAGCCAATGAACGACCACTGTGGAGGGCAGTTTGACTTCGACAGAATTCCATTTGTACGTATACCGTCTCTCCCAGAATCGAGCGCCATGGGTTTTTTCTTTCATATTTCGAGAGTTGTTCGCCTATGCAAGAGAAGCATTTTTTTTTCGACAATATGTCGTCCTCCATTCAACGCATATGGCGCCTAGAATCCATTCGTTTGTCAAAAATGTATTTCATTATAAGGCAAAAGTGAGTGTCCGATCGAGCAAATTATAATCAAAAATGCGAATGATTTCCTTGAGATTCCACTTCCTTCTAGCGCTTGCCAAAGCTATTTAGAAAGTTTAACAAATGAACACTTTCGAAGGCATTTTACTCGAGAAAAATACACCAAGGAATTCGTATGACAACAAAGGTGAAATATGTCCAAACTGTCCAATAGATGGGGAATATATCTTAACTGCCAACAGATGGGAAATGTCTGAGTTGTCAATAGACGAGAATTACGCTATGCCATATTTGAAATGAAAGAAAGCTTTAAACGAAATCCGATATATGTAAACAATGATGATATATTTTATAGGCGAGAGAATTTGATGACGAGCGACTTTTGAAGCTAGCTGGCTCTCAACAATTCAATATGTGCTCCTCCAACGCAAACGAAATATCGAATGATCGCCGAATTTGGAGCGAAAGTTTTTTTAAGAGAATTTTTTTAAAATTCATTTATTTAAGATATTTATTATTTTTCAAATTCATTTAAGAATATTTTTCAAATTCAAAAAAAAATAATATTTATTCATTTAAGAGAAACAATTCGCATGACAGCAATAGCAAGGAACTGGTTTATATGATGAAAAAAAAATGGAATCAGGAGGACGGTTTAGTGCTGGTGAAATGAAGTTTCTCACAATAACACAACCCAGGAGTACAAAGCGCAGCACTAGTCAGGCAAAAAGTAAGAACATGTTGCAGAATCTGTTGGCTCCACAGCGGAGCTTTTATTTTTGTTATTTGCATCAGATAAGCAAGCCATAGGTGTATCGCGCAAATGCACTCATGACTGCATAAGATATCATGTAAGGGATCTCGGTCTCTCTCCACCAACATCCTCCTCCTGCCGTCCTCCAACAATTTAAATTTTGCCATCCTCCACTTTGAACATCCCACTTCACATGGAGTAACAACAAATTTCATCCAAACTTCATCCAAACTTGAACATTCCCTCTCCCCTTTGAATGCGCCACTTTGCACACACTTCTACCCCTCCAATTTAGCCGCTCTGCCAACCCCCCCCCCCTCCTCTCCTTCTATCTACTAAATCTGGCAATATGAACATTCCTATGCTGAGAAAAAAGGAGAGGCGAAAGGGGATGAGTGAATCCATCTTGCAATAGCCAACTGTCCATTAATTAGAAGCGGCATGAGCCAAGCAAGGCGCTGAATATTGCAAACATCCATCTGCACTTTCAATCAATTTGCGAAATCCGCATGCGCCTTCCCGCACAATTGCAAAACGCTTTAATTCTTTTCTTATCCCTTTAGAAGACGACTACCTTGTACCAAGGACATGCCTCGCCACAAATCCACTAGGAGTTTCAAAATGGTTCAACGTGAGCGATATTTAAAGACGAAAAGGAAAGCGCTGCTATAGCGTTGTCACTCCAAAAGTATACGTGCATAAATCATCTATCACGATTCCCTAGAGATTACGGTGCTTCATCGTTTGCGTATCCATAAATGTATCTGTCTGCTTGTTTTTTTTTTCATGCTTGCATTGACGCTTTATTAAGCAAGACTTTCAACAGTGCCGATGTATTCTCTCCGCATTCATGATCAAATTAAATCGTGCATACTAAGTGATCACATGAAACGGCTGTTGTCTCTTAATAGATAAACTGCTATTTGCCATCTTAGGAGACATTCTTATGTCGAAATTCGTTCTAACGAATACTTGAGCAGCATAAAATCAATAGGAATTCAGAACAAACAGCATGCATTTCTCAGTTGTGCTTCATCCAAAAAGCTTTCAGAACAGAGACTAACTGAATGAAGGAATGTGCTGTGAACGAGATCGGCAAGCGTCTACTGTAATACACAGTCGTTATCCTCCCCATTCAGTCATCATAGTCATTGTTGATCATGTCATGTGCCTTCTTTATCAGCCTGACGAATCACAATATTATAAACAACTGTTATCGATCGATACTAGATGACAATAACTGATCCGCTTTCAACCTCATGCATTGTTTAAGTATTACTGGTCAGTAAAGAATTGTGCAAATGCACAGAAATAGTGCAAACTTGATTTGGGATACATCTGCGTGGGCAAGCCGATATTTTAGTAAAAGTTTCGCAATTGAGTAAAGTCATCACGTTTCAACACATGGCTCATACTATTGTTACGACGAAGAAAAGTGAAAAAAAAAATCTTAAATTCAAAGAAAAAGTGCAAAAAGCAACAATAAATGGGACCGTAATCTCACGGACGAAAAGTTCGAGGCTCTTGTCCCGATTGCTGTCTTAACGTTTTCGTTCTCTTCCATTTTCAAATTGACTAGCTCGCAAAGGTTTTAGGCACACGCTACAATAATTTCTTGGTACTTATATGTACGTTCAAAATTTAAATTACTACTTCATTTTTACTCGTTGTAGCCATTGATAGGTTTAATAACGGCAAAAAAAGTACATAAATTTTGGCATACTTGAACCATAATAGTCATGTGAAAAACGAGACTGCATTTTTCAGTATAAAAGTCTTCATTCGTCTTCTGGACTGAAAACGGTTCGTTTTGATCGGTTGCTTAGTCG
>JPKZ01003245.1:59772-83733 GCA_000803305.1 Toxocara canis
ATTTTTTCTTACAGAAGCAACACGTCGTTTTCAAAGCTCGCAATCCACACATATGAAAAAGGCATGCGAGGGCAAACAAAAAAGACATGGTGCATATTCTCTGAAAGCTCTGATACAGAATATTCGTCTTTTTCTGTTACTTTTTTCATATCATTCAAACACTGTTTTTGTATTTTTATTTCCTTAAACTTTATATTCTTTTATATTCGATCTTTTATTTCCAATGGGTGGCTGACCGTTTCCTGTTCAAGTTCTTTTTGTGTGCAAATCGTCCATATCTATTTTTACGTTATTCGTTCTATTTTATATTGTTGCGTCCAAACTGAACTCACTGTTCATTGTCAACGAATGAAAGGAAACATATTACGAGTATGATAGGCACTACAACAGTTCAACATTTATTGCGACGGATGATCAATAGAATATATTAAAGATGCTAATTCACCACCATACTCAGAATTATCACAACGGGCAAATAAGTTGTAGCTCTTAAAGATAGCATCATTTTCCAGCAAGAAAGAAAAATCCAGTTATGCTGAGCTCTTCGTTTAGTAATTCATTTTTTTTTGTTAATCCATCTTATGCCAATATCCACCTTTCGTTAGAATTGTTTCGTGGGAGACATTTGCAGTGACAACGTCATGGCTCGTCAGCGTTTTGGCGATCGCTTGTCTTGAGCCGATATTTTTGACCGAGCCATAAACACAACAGTTACCTAAATGTCTCGCCACTCTCATTCTGTCCACTGCACAAGCGTCCATGGCGTTCCTCGTCTGCCAGTATTTCGTTGATTCTCTGGTTCCATCCAGCAAGCTGGTCTCTTCTGGAACGTTCTGATGCTTAATCCGTGTTAGCTGATGCTTAATCCGTATTAGCTGAAAATATTCGACATCAAACGCTGTATCGTCTGTGCATAAAACAGGTGTCATGCATGCTCTAGTTCTAGAAAACCTATCAAGTCACTAAAGTGAAACGTTGAAGGCATTTAATCAGGATGCGTTCACTTATACTGCACATCGAATCTGCGGAGGATTGAAGATCATAATATAAGTGCGTTGCATGCATTTCTTGAGTGATAGCTAAGCAAATAAAGAAATTTTCACAGTCGTTTGTGCGGAATTTTTTCAGTCATCATGGAAATAATTTTTTTTCGAGAATTTCACCCGAACAAATTTTTAAACTCAGGTTTTCGGCAGTTTTACAGCCTAAAATAACTTTGAATGACGGAATACGTAGCAAAATGAGTGATCATTTCAATGATAATAGTTTGATCTACGATTGAAATATTAGCTATGGCAATGAGTAATTCCATAGTTTATTTTATAGTATTTCAAAAGTATCGCACTAAATGTGTCGAATTACCTAAACCAAGGAACTCCTCTCTTGCCCTCTTCCCACCCACTCCTCCCGCACCCACCTCCCGTCACTTCGAATAAACCCCCGATGGAAAACCATAAACTTTGTAGCTTTACCTCAACTCTGCTTGATTTCATTAAAAATACTGTTGAAAACTAGGTATGTTTTTTTTGTATGAACTTCATTCCAAAAACACTTTACTTGGCAGCTGATGCTGAAAAAAAAAGTAATAGCCTATCTCGGCAAGGCTCGCTTAGGATAAATTCATTTCTGGGAAGCAGTCAACTTTATGGCTGCGCTTATTATTGAGCATAAGATGGCAATTTCAATTTCGATTTAATGGCGTCATACATAATTAATGTGAACAAGTTGAAGTTTTAATTTATACGGATGTTTCGCAAATTGCTAAACGCACAAATCGCGCGTGTATTCGTCTTTCAAAAGAATTAGGACAACCCCATTAGTGCATACACCTAATTGGGGCCAAAATGTTTCATTTCTGGTATGGTTTTAGTGATCTTCGCGCAATGATTCTCATCAATCATAATATCAAATACTCTTTATCATATCTTATCTTTCTCTTTGTTTTTTATCATTTCTTATCATATCTTATCTTTGCACAATAAGGATTTATTTGTTTGTTTTTTTTCATAACAATTGTAAAATAACTTTTGCCTATTACAATCATTCCTTTGCTTTAAAGTTTCTCATTGCTTTTACAAGGGGGTCCAACGTCGGCTTAAAATGTAGATCATTTGTGACTGACTCTGCTGACTCTGTTTGCTTGTTTCGGCACGAAATTACAGCATTAGCGCCGAGCTATTGTTTTCTAATCCCTCTTGAGTATTAAGCGATAGCACACAAAAAATGCTGGCATTCATAACTGTAAGCTTTTCAAGAATTTGAGTTTTGTTTGAGCAACGTCTCGTGCATTCGGCATCACGAAATTCGATAGGTCTTATGCTTTCGTAGGCCAACCAGACCACATATACGAACTTTCGGGTTAAACGACCGGCTTTGAATGATGTTGGAGATGCTGGAATGTTTGAGAAGTTGATTGACTGAAGGCAATAAGAAGCGAAGTCGACGGGAGTTGAAAACATAAGACGTTTGCCTTGTGCATAAGAATACGGCGTGCGTCTTACGCTTATGACTTGCTACGATACCCGATCGGAGTTGTTAGCAATATGCAAACACGAACTTTTTGAGCCAGATTTATGCTAGCTGTAGCGAGTTACAGTAGCGTTATGAAGCATATTCGATTATATCTTTCTGATCTATGACACGACCTAGACGGCAAGGTGGAATTATCGAAGTGCAAATCGTAGCTGCCCATGTACGCATTTCCATTTGTCTACAGAGACTCAAAGTGTCTGCATATATCGTCCACAGAGCTATCTTGCAACAGTAACGCTGCACCTCTACAGTTCTACAAAGTATGGCGCATTTTAAAGCACAGTGTTGCATCAGGTAACAGTTAATTATTACCTAATAGCTATCCCAAACTATAAAATGAAACGAGTGATCAATTTGTACTGCCTTATTCAGGAAATGATCCAGAAGTTGGTTGTGCTGAGTATTTTCGTACAACTGAGCTACTGTGCGTCGTGTGGATCAGCAGGCATCCCATTCCGTTTTGAATTACTACCTGAAGGTCAACCAGTGCTCGGATGTGCTTTACCAACATGCTTTGGTACCGAATCTGGTGGACGATTTGCTTCTCAAGATAGTCTCTTTAATGTAATTTTTAAGATACAGTTCGGTATTGAAACCATCGATATGAGTGAGCGAAAACAACTGAAGAAGTGTGTTAGCGAGAAGTCAAGCAGCCGAAGATAAGAGGCATATGGCTGAAACTGTCGACCTAAAAATGTTGAGCAAATAGGGGACAGTTGGCTGCTTCATAACGTTTGATCTTATTGGACAACCCTTAGGAACGAACGTTCAATAATTGCGTTGAGCAGCTAAAGGTTATGAAATAATTTATACCTGTTTGATTTACATAACATTCTTAAGTGACTGGACGCGTGATAAATTTGTTGTGAAAATACTGAGTAAAGATGAAGGGTAATGTTGGTTTTATTTCCCATTTCCTTGTGGTTTATAAGAAACGTCCCATACTTATGTTTTTTATTCTCTCCACTCCTCCCCCCGCTCTCCCCTATCCCCCCACTCCCCTCTCAGCAACTGTAACATCACACCCAAATTTTTAGCACGTATTTACTTCTCGCCGCTAGCGCAAATATCGCCCGCCTCTCTTTCACTCATCGTCGCAGACCTCGAATTTCAAGTTTTTCGTGTAAAATTAAATTTCTTTTTTTGGGGGGGAATTTTCTTTTAATTAACGGAGATTTTAATAATCTTTTGAACTCTCAAGGAGGGCCTTCCATCAAAAAAAACATATATTCTAAATACAGAGGCCTCTTGCTCAATGAAATACGATAAGTAACGACCCCATAGAGCATGAATAGGCGCATCCTTTCTCATAAAATGAAGTAGTCGTTCGCTGTTTCCAAATGGATTCGAAATTAAGACTAAACAAGAGTTTGTAGATGGGGCCAGAAGGAGTGGATGGTTTCTTTCGTGAAGGTGATATCCAACAGGAAAGGATCCGTTATGAGGACGCTCCACCACATCTTGCAGACTGTCAGACAGGCTTTACTAGCAGGACATGCAATGCTGCTAATTCATGGATTGGTGGATTCACTTGGTACAGCGATGGAAGGTGAATTATTCCTTGAATATTTTGTTGAATACAGAATGTACATACTTCAGCATACTGAAAAATTCAAAAGTGCCGTTCATTGAGAATGTATAATAATATTGAATATACTGAAGAATATAAAATATATTAAAGAATATAAAAAAGATTGATATTGATTAAATGCTTAGTCTTAAAGGAAAAAAAATAAAAAAGCATATTGAAAAATATTTAAAAAAACACCGGAAAATGTACGTACTAATTGAAAAGTCCAGAATGTACCGTTCAATACTTCAGCACTATACAGTGATTGATTTCTATTACTCAGTCACAAATATATTTTACTCGTCCAAAAGGTAAAACAACTCAGCGTTCGAAGTCTTGAACGAATGTGTCGGGAAGAGATTAAAAAGCAAAATGCATGACAATATTGAACGCCACTATCTGTACGGAAGAATGTGGTAGCGTATAACACTTCCACAAGTCAAATCCGAAACTGATCCCATTTACGCACATGTATGTATAGCATTTGTTACCTGGTTATCTGTCTCAGTCGATCACTTTAATTTCACTCTGATATTTTGCATCGCTAAATTTATATATTCGTTCTATTATTGATTGATTGAACGAGCATGGTTTAGTAGAGATTTTAATATTGACTTTTAACGATCTTATCTGAACTCAATAAAATGCGAGTATTTTTAGTAAAACTGTAACAAATACGGTACTGCATCAAACTGTCAAACGGAAAGAATATATATTTTTGATATGGGAAACATTTTTTTCCTGCAAAAAATGCTATCCTATTGTTTTATGTTGAAGACTGCGCTATCCATTATTATTTTTACTATCGAAAATAATATTTCTGAGAACATACAAATAATATATATATATGTATGTATATATAATGTGCCGCCTGTCTCTGTGTCTATATGTGTCCGTCCGTCAACCTTTTATCTGATGGCTATTTATGAAGCTGGTTGGTCTGCCAAGTTGAGTTGCCAAAGCGCATATCGTGAAATCACTTGCCGTGCATGCGCACTTGTTTTCGTACACTTCTGGTACGCTGATTTTTGATGACGGTTGATTCTTTAGAACAGGATAGGGCATTTCAAGACCATGATCAATTTAATTCTTATTTTTGCAAAGAAGTGTGTTAATTTTACAGAAAGCATTTATTCGTTATTGGCCATGTGGTCTGTATGTAGAGAATTCAAAATAAGTCGATAAACGAGGACTGCCAAGTAGCTACGGGAAGTGTAAAGAATGCAAAATCAATCAATAATGGCCATAATTTCGATCGAACAATAAAACCGTGCGAAAAGAAAAAAGCTAAAACAGCAACAAATTCAAAAAAAGCTACAGTGACCGTTATGAAGCTTCGATAAGATGTTATGATCATTCATCAGTATTTTGAAATGCAGCTAATTTCTTTCAGTTTATACTGGAACTTGTATTATAGTTTATTCACAGCGGCTTTGTCCACCTTATTGGGATGATTAATTTCTTATTCTCTATTTCTATTTCTTATCAATTTCTTATTCTTGTATGCCTTATTGGGATGATCAATTTCTTATTCTTATTCTCTAACGTTCATCAAGTAGCTGACTGCAAAGAAATGCGAGTCAAAATTTGGATTTGCTGAAGATTCGATGATATTCAATTACAGTTTATTTATTTGCGTGAAACTTCAGTATTGGGCTGCAGTGTTGTACCTATGATGGGCTGCGTTTTTCTACCGAAGTCGGTCGTCTATTAGTGAAGGCAGGCGAAGTTTACTCAGGCGGAGAGGTGATCCGAGATGGGCGTCAAACGGGATTTGATCTCATTGGCAATCTGAAACAAATTACAACAAACGATGGCACGTATGACTTTAGAAGTTTTCATGTGACGCAGCAGGTTGAACTTGCAAGAAGCGTGTTCTATGATGCATGAGCACGCAGCACGCGTTTTACGTTATGAATTTGCTGTGGTCGTAAAAGTCTATATGAACTGGGGAATGTTTTTTTTTTAATTTTCAACGTTGTATGATACAGAAATTTGGTATTCAAAATTGCCGGAAGGTCAAAAAATGACGTTGTTTTCTAAGACACTTTAGTTTAATATAAAAGATGTCGAGAACGGCGCGATACCACTTCGATTTCCCTTCCATTACGTCTCGTTGACAAACTTTTTTTTTAGAGGACAACAAACACTTAATGTTCAAACTAAATAAATTGTTTTCGAATCACAGAGTGGTAAACTTAAATGTTCCGGCAGCTAGTGGAACTGAGATTTTCAGTATCGCCTATGAAGTAACGGTACGTCGAATGAGTTGTGTTCCGGATCCGGTGGAAATTTCCAACTCAGGTAATGTTTCGTTTCTTTTCCTTTGCTTGTAAGTCTTGTTGAATGAGTCATATCTGGTGAGTAGTGATCAACTTAACTAATCTCTGATATACCCTTCTATACCTCCTCGCCCTCCTCCTACTCTCTTCTCTCCTTCCACCAATCCCCATTCCCTCCTCCTTTCTTAACATTAAAAATTGCAAGCAGTTATAATATTTATAGTCGCATTGTTGGCCAATTTCTTTGTCAACTGTGGTTGACAATACGGACTACAAAATAGATCTTATGGGAATCATCTGAAATAAATCAAAATCAGAGAATCCTCAATGAGTGATCCTAAGCGTAATCTTTTCTCTTTAAGTAGCATGCACTTAGTTCAAATCTTGATGGGCATCAAAATGTGCACATCGAGGACCTTTTGCTGCACTGTCTTTAATAGCTTGGCTCCCACAATGGTCCTTCCGTGAACATTGACGTTTTAGAGCTTTCAGATGTACGGCAGCCTTCGCTGATGTTCATGAACATAGATAAGCTGGAATTATAAGAACGATGATGTTGACTGTGATTAGCACAATCTGCCTTGAAAGTTGGAAACGATTTTTCAGTTTTTTCGCGATCAAATTGCTACGAAATGAAGCATTATGTATTTGCATCTGTAAAACGCATTGCCTTCAGTGGAGAATGCTCTGGTTTTAAAGCAGAATGGCAGAGCATCACACTGCGTTGTAATACTCTTTCTTCAATTCACATCACTTTATTTGTCGACCATATCGTGATTATGATTTTTTTTAGTTGCTATGGATCCGCCAACAGACATAAACCGAATATTGGATAAAGTGAGTGAAGCACAAACCAACATTGGCAGCCAAAGCGACCAAGTCTTGAGCACCAATCCGGCACAAGCGCCACGAATCGATCAAATGGTACAGCTACTGCCATTGTTTTGTAGTAACAGTTTCCTTTAGCGTTTACCGATGTATTGATGAAAACGTTAGATAATTTCTCATTTGGACTTCTACACTGAATCTTCGAAGAAAAATGAGGATTTTTATCAAAATGACTAAAGTCAAATGAAGACAACTTTTTGTTCTCTGGCTTCACTGAACAGAAAATTCTACATTTATCTAAACTTGAGAAATAGATAAGGATTCCGTCGAGGAACAATTTCGTTCAGCAGGGAAACCTCGAAAAGTGGAGGAGCTTTTCCGCTGGAGGAAAGGCGCCTAGGATCTCGGCCAATAACTAGGCGGGCGAATAAGGCGAAATAATACTCTTGGGTAGTTTCTTAGCCCACTGAAGGAGAACTGCGCTAAAAGTTGGTGAATTGATGAGTACAGGGTAGGGCGCGTTTTAAGATCACCGTGGAATACTAAAGTAGAATATGTAGCAGTGGCCTCTTGGGCCGTCTAGATGAAATTGTAAAATTGTTACCCCTTGCTAGTGAAGTTTCAATTCCCTTTCCACTTCTACCTCTTACCTAGAAGTTAACAGAGCGCAAGGAACAGCTTAACCGAAAGAATGGATGGCACGATATGCCGTAAAAATCATACAGTTTTCGAGTTTGAAGAGTATTTACTACCTGGTGGATGAGGAACGAAACAAAGGTTTTGAAAAGTTTCATTGGAGTAGCAAGTTGCTCCAGAATCTCGCTTAACTGACTAGTTGACCCTCTTCGCGCTAAGAAAATTTATAGTACAGCTTCAGCACATCAAATGAAAGCATATAATCATTGTGAAGAAAAACATGAAGTGGCATTACTGCAAATAAAAAGTAATGAACTCTACTTAAAAAGAGGTGACGTTTTGCCTAAGAGCTTTCCTTTTGCAGTAAACTGTAGTACCCTAAAATCATCAAGTTGAATTTCATGCTGGCAACATCATAACGACGTTGCCCACCAAACTTTAACGACAATCACAGACCTTACTACTTAGTAGCCATGCCATTCTACCCGTTTTTATGCTGTTGTCTGCAGACAGGATACACGCGTGTGTTGTCGTTTCTTCATCGATTGCCGCAACAAAAAGCAACATTTATAACGATCATGACCGACGATGGTCACATTTTGAAGGCAACACCATTGCACTTCATCTACCGAACTAATTGTGCTAGAGAAGAATTCAGTGTTATCCCTGTTTATGCACAAGAACTGACCTAAGCGTATGGTAAACTTGAGTAATGCTCTCCGGGGTGCGGTTTTTGGCCGTGGAAGATAAGGATTCCGTCGAGGAACAATTTCGTTCAGCAGGGAAACCTCGAAAAGTGGAGGAGCTTTTCCGCTGGAGGAAAGGCGCCTAGGATCTCGGCCAATAACTAGGCGGGCGAATAAGCCGAAATAATACTCTTGGGTAGTTTCTTAGCCCACTGAAGGAGGACTGCGCTAAAAGTTAGTGAATTGATGAGTACAGGGTAGGAGGCGTTTTAAGATCACCGTGGAATACTAAAGTAGAATATGTAGCAGTGGCCTCTTGGGCCGTCTAGATGAAATTGTAAAATTGTTACCCCTTGCTAGTGAAGTTTCAATTCCCTTTCCACTTCTACCTCTTACCTAGAAGTTAACTGAGCGCAAGGAACAGCTTAACCGAAAGAATGGATGGCACGATATGCCGTAAAAATCATACAGTTTTCGAGTTTGAAGAGTACTTACTACCTGGTGGATGAGGAACGAAACAAAGGTTTTGAAAAGTTTCATTGGAGTAGCAAGTTGCTCCAGAATCTCGCTTAACTGACTAGTTGACCCTCTTCGCGCTAAGAAAATTTATAGTACAGCTTCAGCACATCAAATGAAAGCATATAATCATTGTGAAGAAAAACATGAAGTGGCATTACTGCAAATAAAAAGTAATGAACTCTACTTAAAAAGAGGTGACGTTTTGCCTAAGAGCTTTCCTTTTGCAGTAAACTGTAGTACCCTAAAATCATCAAGTTGAATTTCATGCTGGCAACATCATAACGACGTTGCCCACCAAACTTTAACGACAATCACAGACCTTACTACTTAGTAGCCATGCCATTCTACCCGTTTTTATGCTGTTGTCTGCAGACAGGATACACGCGTGTGTTGTCGTTTCTTCATCGATTGCCGCAACAAAAAGCAACATTTATAACGATCATGACCGACGATGGTCACATTTTGAAGGCAACACCATTGCACTTCATCTACCGAACTAATTGTGCTAGAGAAGAATTCAGTGTTATCCCTGTTTATGCACAAGAACTACGACGCGGTGATTGTCTTTACGTTTACGATGGCCGAAAAAAACGTAAAATTTTTACTTTCACTTTTTTTTTGTCTACTAATTAACGCCTCTGAAATAACAGCTAATTAACACTTCTAAAATAACCACTAATTAACACCTCTAAGATTGCTAAAGCTAAACTAAAAATTTGGATTTTATTTTTTCGTCGAACTATGTTGTTCGCATTTTAAATGAAATAGAAACTATTGGTTTAAAGTCAGCTGTTTAAGCACTTGGCAATAGTTTTCAGTGCAATTTTCACCCGTAATAGATTTCAGCCATTTTTTCGTCTTTATTGAAACCCTTTCCACTATGAAATAGGCGTATGATTATATAAGTAGTAATGTGCGAATTTCATTGCAAATGAATGAACAACTAATTATAGTAATTAGATGTGATTGCAGCTGCTATCGATGGTCACATTTTGAAGGCAACACCATTGCACTTCATCTACCGAACTAATTGTGCTAGAGAAGAATTCAGTGTTATCCCTGTTTATGCACAAGAACTACGACGCGGTGATTGTCTTTACGTTTACGATGGCCGAAAAAAACGTAAAATTTTTACTTTCACTTTTTTTTTGTTGCGAATACTTCATTGTGTGCTAACAATTTCATCTGATAATTGCTAATTAACGCCTCTGAAATAACTGCTAATTAACACTTCTAAAATAACCACTAATTAATACCTCTAAGATTGCTAAAGCTAAACTAAAAATTTGGATTTTATTTTTTCGTCGAACTATGTTGTTCACATTTTAAATGAAATAGAAACTATTGGTTTAAAGTCAGCTGTTTAAGCACTTGGCAATAGTTTTCAGTGCAATTTTCACCCGTAATAGATTTCAGCCATTTTTTCGTCTTTATTGAAACCCTTTCCACTATGAAATAGGCGTATGATTATATAAGTAGTAATGTGCGAATTTCATTGCAAATGAATGAACAACTAATTATAGTAATTAGATGTGATTGCAGCTGCTATAAGTAAAAGTGTTATCGTTTCATTGTCAACAGAATCGAGCAGTGGTATTTATGCACCGATGACCACTTCTGGTGATCTCTTCGTTAATGATGTCTATGTATCATGCCATAACATCGTCAGGTTAAACATAATTTTGCTTTAATCATTTTTTTTGCTAAAATTTGCCAAAAATTTTTCATTTTGATATTTGTCGATTTTTTAATTTGCTAAATTTTAACAATTTTAATTTTAACAAAAATGCTTTTAAAAAATTCGATTGAAAAATTACTAAAAGCCAATTTGCTAAACCCATTTTAATTTAAACAGCATTGCAATATTTGCCTTTGAATGGTTGCTGAAAATAATTTTCCTATTTGTTTTTTCTTCTTTTTCGCAAACTATATAAACAAATGAACTATTTATTTATTTGCCGTCTCATATTCATTGATGTTACGAAATACACAAAGCGATCGAATGATGCTCATAATAAAGTTCTACGCATCAGTGATCAATGAAAGTTTCATATGATTTTTTTGTGGTAAAATCAATTTGTGGTAAGTTCGTTCATGAAAATAGTTGATTTCAGATCGGCTACATTGGCTCATTCGTTTCTATATTGGATACAAAAACTAGAAAATTATGTGAAGAGATTGATCTGGAACGATTCAAATGCTGATGTATATATCGAGCTTCCGCTTGGTTCACGTCTCATGCTCGAGATCCTTGAGTATCTCATTCCTATCACATAATTGTGATATGGGAATGCATGATTCGAAAATTTTTTGGTAATAGTCTTGTTGTTGTATATTTGGCAGATAGCACACCTCTAAAGAACGGGATAGGTGGAAGAGAGTGGATGGAGTTCAGGTTATGAGCTTTTCTTTTCATCGCCTCCCACTTTTCCGTTTCCGACTCCCACCTTTCCGTTTCCGACTCCTACTTTTCCGTCTCCGACTCCCACCTTTCCGTTTCCGACTCCCACCTTTCCGTTTCAGATCGACACCTCCTTCATGGTAGAGTTCATGAAACCAACTTTCTGGTCACACTCCTCCACTCCAAATCGGGTTCTCATACCCATAAGTCACCACCACATAATACAACTTTTGCCGAATTTTTTAAACTTCACTTCAGATCTGTGAAATGGTTGCGCGTTGTATGGTATTAATAACTTCCCCATTTTAAAATAATTGTCCCTGTAAGGTCGGTCTGAATGGTGAACTATGATAATCCGCTTTAAAGCGTATCTTATGGCAGCAAACCTTCCTCGTGGGCCTGTTAGAGAAAAAAAGCTCAAGTTTCTAGACAGTTGTTCAATTTCCTACCTGTCTGTTTTATGTGCACTTGCTGTTACCTTACTTTGTAACTATCGTGACAAACGAAAGCTCGCTAGCATTCTTTTCAATACAAAAATTTTGCTCGAGTCGCCTGGAACTCCCTCAAGGGGTTCAAAGCTCCTTATGCCACTTAAAAGGGACTTTTTTTTAACGGTAGTTTTGTAAGATCTGTCTATGGATTCGGTGACTGTATAAGCTCCTACAAAAATAAGAACCCGCCAATGGTACGACAATTTGTTCTACGCGCTGAAGTAGGAACATTCGACGAAAAAACTATTCTGATCACGAAGAGAGACAAAAATGAGCTTATTCATCGAATAAATAGTCGTCTTATCAATCTAGCTTCCTTTAACAAAGTTACTGTGAAATTCTTACTCAAAAAATATGTCTTAGAAAAACTAAGAAAAAAATCGCCTCAATCCATCTTGACATAGCTCTCGAATAAATTTCTTTCGGTTATAAACTTCTGCAGTTGCTTTATTCGATGTAATATGGTAACTATGGGCCGAATAAATATACAATAACATATTTGAAAATTCTCTGGGCCCCGGTTTTCTTCGAAATTATGAGAGCGTTATATAGGAAGAATTTAAGAAGATCGATAACTGATAAAGATAGGAAACATATTTTCGTTCCAAAAGTTATACTTCTATGAAATGCAACACTTACAATGTGATTGTTTTGTGAAGTGACATACAATCGATATATCGCAACAAAAAAAATCTACGTAGTGCTTTTTCACTTTGATTGCTGTTCGCAATAAAGTGTGTATATTTCATTCAGTTGTCATTTGAGTGCTAAATGTTTTATAATGTACCGCACATTAAAACGCCACTTTCGTAGTAGAAGAGAGGGTAACAGCAATAATAATAGACCACCCCCCCACCCTCTACCCTCCCCTCCCCGTAGTAAGAGGGAGGGCAAGGGGGGGGAGGGACGGATGGATTGGCCTGCTTCATTTAAATGATTGCTATAATAGACTTTTGTTGCCAGAGTGTGTATATTGTGCGACCAAACTAACAGCTGTCAAAAAATTGACGGTAGCTTTTCAATAGGTGAAATAACGTGTTCATTATTCGAAAAAAAAGAAAAAGAAAAGAAACCTGAAAATTCACCTATTATTTTCGCCAGTGAAATAATTCTCATATTTTTAGCAAAATCATTTCTACAATTTTTTCCGAAATAAATAGCAATAATTTTAAATACTGATTAGAAAATGTTAATAGCGATTTGTTTAATTAGTTGTATCTTCTTTGTGTATTTCGAAGAAAAATTATTTAATTAATCGTATCTTAATTATTTAACTGATTGTATCTTAATTATTTAATTAATTGTATCCTAATTATTTAATTAATAGTATCTTAATTATTTAATCAATTGTGTCTTAATTATTTAATTAATTGTTTCTTAATTATTTAATCAACTGTGTCTTAATTATTTAATTAATTGTATCTTCTTCGTGTATTACGAGAAAAAAAATAAAAACGCAGTCGTGCAGTAATAAATTCGCATATTGCATTTCATTGTTTTTTAATCGCCTATTGGAGTGATGACGAATATATGTTTTTTACTGTAATTGATCGCACGAAACGATCGCTATAAGCGCAGTGTTAAAAATTGCTAGCTGTGATATTCTATAATACATTTCTTATGCGTTAAAGGTTCTTGTCGTATAGATCAATAAACGATCGCAAAAACATCAAAACCATTGTTTATGTTAATACTTGCTATTCAAACTACACTGTATGGGGCTGATTTTGTTTGTCCTTAAGTAACACATTTGGAGAAGATGCGATGTTAAGTGTGACTTTTTGAATTCCTTTATATGGCTTTATAAAATGGCTTTAATCTGACTTTATAAAATTTCCCAATCTGGATACCAAGAAACATCATTATGACTTTTTTCTTGAAAAAATTTTTTTTCGAGCACTCATTATCAGCCAAAAATTCAATTTGTGGTCGATAAGATTCTAAGAATTACGGCAACACGTGTAACTCATCTCCAGCATATTTTTTTCTTAAACACCGCCTATTTCTTGTTTCTATGCTGAAATATCGACAAAACAACGTAATAATGCTGATAAATTCTGCGCTCACCAATACTGACTTAATGTTTAGGAGTTTATTGCTTAATTTTATTCGTTACTTGAAATCATTTGTGCTTTAAGTTGCCAAAGAAATACTAATTGACCGCGGGTCTCTAAAAATTAAATTAGTAGATAGATTGATTTATTTTCCTTTTGCTAAGGTTGCTAATAATTAAGCTGCAAATTGGAACGGCTAATAAAATTTCTGCTCATTAATTATGCTTACTTCTACAGGATGTATATTTCCTCAAAAGCTAATATCAAAAGCTAAAACTCAAGTTTATATAAAGGGTAGAATCAGATGCATTGGCGTCTTCAAATTTCTAAAAAAGTGATTTCAAATGCTAATGTCAAATATTAAGTGCACCACATAGTTCCGGTTGCTCATCTTTCATTCTTCTCGTACCATTCCGTCCTCTTAATCGCTTCATTTTCGCTTCGTTTGTTCGATCCTTTTCGGCAATATTCAGTGCAATTTTTTTTTTGCTCAAGAGAACTAATCGCTCCAAGAGGAATAAATTTAAACAGTCTAACGCAATGAGGCTAATCGCTTCAAATGAGGTCAATCGTAAGCGTTGCTCAATAAGACAACGATCAGGATAGACGACTAATCTTTCTTGATCGATCATAGACGATTTCATTTTTCTCATATTTTATAAGAATTTGGAATTATTTTCTTTATTTTCTGCAAATAGGGAGAAGTGTGATCAAGTTGATGCAAATTATCTTATTGAAAAAGCTTTTAAAGACGTCTATTTTTAATGCGTTGACTATTAGTGAGCGAGATTGTAAAGAGGACAAGTCATCGTTTTGTGTTACTATTAGTGATCGTCTTCTTCATAGCAAACTGAATCACCACTATCTGTGCTTTGCGAAACGTTTGCTGCGCTGACGAATCACAGGCTTCTCGATCGCCATAATGAACACTATCGTTATGTTTATGATCGTAAGTTCTTTAAAGTTTTTATTCGATTCCATAATTAATTCATTTGAATATCAGTTATGAAAATACTGTAATCGAATATCTCATTGGAAACGTTTCATTTGAGAAATCCCCACTCCTACATACTGTGTCTACCCTTCTCTGCAAGTTTCCTCTTCAACTCTGTTTTGTTTCCACTATCATTTCACATGAATTCATTACGAAATGACAGTAGAGAATACGATTGTACAGAAATTCAAAATATCCATTTCAGTCCCAAAAAAAAACCATTTCAAATCCATTTCAATCCATTTCAAAACGTTGCAGGTAGCGATGGCAATCACAGATGCACTCTCCGAGCGTCCACCAATTATTTGTGAGCGATTCAGAGGACTTTTCTCACCTGAAATTTTGTATACTCTTTAAAGAAAACACCATTTTGGATTTGAAAGTTCAACGATATTGACCAAATAGTTTTACGATTAGCGCCCGCAATAATAGGGCTGCTAAAATTGCACGTTATTCCTTCCTCTACAATGAGTATTCTTCTTCGCGGATATCTGAGACCTGAAAATTTGAAAATCTATTTTTCCACTTGTTGGGAGAAATCTGACGTAGAAAATTTTACTGTTTTTGCCATTTATAGCATGGAATACCCTCATGTACTGCCGGGAAAATTTTCGCGCTAGGAATACAGAGTACCTGAAAGTAAGGAGATTCGCCTCTAATCCGCTACGCATTAAACAAAAATTCAAATTTTTTGCTTTCTGAACTTTTACCTATTTTCATGGAGTCTATAGGACGTTCAAATCTGGAGGATGATCCTTCTCGCGAATCAGAGGGTGCACGAGGTGCAGGATGGGGTTGGGAGATGGAGGAAAGGTAAGGGAGGAAAATGAGCTGAGCATGCATTGTACGAATGCTTATAGTATTATGCTGTACTTAGCAAAGCCGATAAAAATGAGTCCCATTGGCTTTCAATCCTTTAACGGAATCGACTGCTTTTATTTCTTTTTCACGAGACGAACATTCATTCAATTTGAGTTCCATCGTGGTCTATATTTTCAGGTACTTTTAATTTCGAGTGGGAATACAGAGTACCTGAAAGTAAGGAGATTCGCCTCTAATCCGCTACGCATTAAACAAAAATTACTTTGCATCGATGTAAGTTCCATCCTAATCGTAGTTCTCGCAACAAATGTGCCAAGAGAGAACGCGTTTAATTTCGCACCCTGTTTTTTTTAAAATTTTTATAAATAATTTTTATATCTGAGCAGTTATCAATTGAAAGTAGCGTTTTGACGTGGCGCCGCAGAAACCAATACGTATAGAGAGAGCCACGCGAGAGATTTTACAACGTTGGGCACAAAAATTGCTCAAAAAATCGTATTAAATTACTCATATATTTTCAGGTACTTTTAATTTCGAGTGTAGTGACCATCTGAAATGCGTACGAGGGTTTTGTGATGACCCTAACGCCACTACTGCTGTGAAAACTTTGCATCGATGTAAGTTCCATCCTAATCGTAGTTCTCGCAACAAATGTGCCAAGAGAGAACGCGTTTAATTTCGCACCCTGTTTTTTTTAAAATTTTTATAAATAATTTTTATATCTGAGCAGTTATCAATTGAAAGTAGCGTTTTGACGTGGCGCCGCAGAAACCAATACGTATAGAGAGAGCCACGCGAGAGATTTTACAACGTTGGGCACAAAAATTGCTCAAAAAATCGTATTAAATTACTCATATTTATTGCTGCCATTGTCGATAAGTTACCCCGCCATGAACATATGACTGCTTTGTTTTTTGCTACAATTGATTCAAGCAGTGTATCAAGTCGATATTGCTTGCCCGCTGCATAAGTGAGTTTTAAAATTTAGCCAAAAACCTCAACGAAATCTTACAATTATCGGACTTCAAGTAGCTGTATTGTTCAAATTTGATTGACATTCCTGGGTATCTGTGAAGTTTACTGTTTTACTTCAGTTGCATGATCTCTCTTTATAATAGGACAAGCATATCATAAATGAGTGATAAAGTTTTCACTTTACTCGCTAACAGTTACTTGATCATTGAGCGTTGTTATCGTTACTGATTTCATCGATGTTTAAAAATACTTCTATTTTCTCGAGAAACCAAGTCGCATCTGAAAAAAAAAGAGAGCAATCAGGTGCCTGTAACTTTTATGGGAGTTGATGGAGCACGTTAAAAATTGATATTTTGGGGTCGCTTATGATGGAAATGTACCGATCAAGTTTCATGACTGTATCTTCAGTAGTTCGGCAATTGAAATAGTGTGACATATATGCATGCGCATATACACAAAACACGACTTCATCTCAATGTGCCTTGCTAACCGAAAATCAGAAATTTACAAAAACTGCATAAAACTCTTTCCGGCATCACTGGATATTGTTACCATCGCTTTCTTCCCTCCAGAGCAGAAATTCTCTTCCTCGTTTCCCTAATTGTTTCTAGCTAAATTGCTATTTTGACGAGATTATCCGATAGTATTAAATGTTCATATAGGGAATAGATTTTATTGCTTTTTTGTTCTTTCGATGATGACGAAAATGATCACTTCATCAAATACTCTCGAGGTGACTCATTAGCGATTTTTTTGCAGCAATATTAATTAATTACTCATTATTGTGATTTCTTACGGATAATGATTCGTTGAGTTATTTGCTAGTTAAATGAATATTCAGCAAAATATATTTTCAATTATTTTTTTTCGCTTGTACTCAACGAATAAATAACATTTCATCTTTTATTATGAGAGAATTTTTTAAACAGTACTTTAATCTATGATCAATCTCAGTGATTCATTTTGATCAAAATCTCAGAGATTGATCAAAAAAATCAGTGATCACTTCTACGGCGATCGATCCGAAAAACTCAGAGATTCGTCACATAAGTTTCTGATTCATATAAAAAAGATAATATCTTTCAGTGATGAAGAATTGTTGGCAATGAAAACATGCAAGTTGTGTTATTGTTCATTGAATCAATCATACAAATCATACAATCCTATTTGCCCCCTTTCATCAGTGAAATTTCGCAATTTTTCTTTAAGAATTCTCGTAACTATTTTACGCGGAGAAAAATAAGCGGAAAGTGTACCATATATGTGATCATGATTGCAAATCGTTATAGCCCTATATTTTCAGGCACTTATGCACCGTGGTGTATTCCGAGTTTACACAATTGTAAACGGGACTGGTGTCCACTCGGTCAGACGTGTAATGATGCTTCATTTTGCGAATGATCCAACTGTATCGGGTTACCACCATCGATCGGTTCCCGTACGCTCATCGTCCACTAGTGGAATATAATGGAGTCGTTTTTGATTGTTTTTTAACGTTTTGAACTAAGTGTGCGATACGTGTTCTTTATAATATTCTTGTGATATTTTATAATTGCGACACTTTATAAAATTTCTTTATAATTTTATAATTTTTTTTTAATAATAATTTTTTTATAAGATTCTTTATAATATTGTGTGAATCGCTAGCAATTGTTGGCATTACATGCCTTTGTTTTGCTATGATGAAATATATTGTGAGTGAATAAAGATACGAAATATGAGAAGTGATTCAAGTAACATAGATGGCTAAAGAAGTAAGAAGTTTAGTCGATAAACTTTTTGCGAGAATCAATAATAAATAATGGAATAGGAAAAGCAGCGTTCCGTTTTCAGGCGTTCATTTAGCGACAGCTAAAATGCACCATATCTTCCCCAAACAATGGGTAAGTAAGGATTCGTTTTGGATTCTCAACAGTGTTCTTTACAGGTTCTATACATTACGCTGTTCTTTACAGGTTCTATACATTACGCTGTTCTTTACAGGTTCTATACATTACGCTTTTAAAAGTTTTTATTGTCTACTTAGTAATTATTTTAGAGAGTTTGTCTACTGACAAATGGCCATTCTAGGGTAGAGACTGTCCTAAAAGTGAGGTTTAACCTTTTCTCGAAATTCGCCGTTTACTGGCGTATTACAGCCTATAACTAACGACTTGCTCTAATCCCCTTCAAACCGCAATAGAAAAACACAGTGATTTAGACTGCTTCTAAAATTCTCGAGTTGAAATGAATTTTCATTTTGTAGGACATTAAAAGTGAAAACAAGTGATAGTGCATGTGCCAAGGGAGGGATGTGGAGGGGGGGAAGGGGTTGCGAGGCTATCGTGTATATGTCATGGCTATGCCACCCATCAAATCAACCGATTCTGTAAATTGACAGAAAATAGTCAAACGCGTTCATATGCTCAACTGATTTGTTGTCGAACTGGCGGCATCATCTGTTTGGCACGTGGTCCATACTTATGGAAAATCTAGGAGTTCGCAAGTGTATACAGTTTCCCCTCGAAATAATGGAACGGGCTTAAATATATATATATATATATATCGAACTAAGTGGCTCTGAACGTATATATGAATGTAGTGAATAATCTAAACTACCTGTCATGTTCAATTTTGGGCGAACCTATCGAGGCGATGGGTTGTTAGACTTCCATAAAGCAGCAAAAAAGTTTCATATATTTCCTTCGGGATTTTTATAACATCATTCGGATGTTAGACTTCCAAAAACGATCGTCGGATCGCAGAAAAACAAATCTTTAGCGGAATTTTTTTCGGAACGGTTGGGTCAGATGGAGTTTGACATTTGTTCGTAGGCAAACGGTTTATGAGATTAGTTACCAAAACGCACACAGTGTTAGTCTTCTGGCACGCATTCTCGCTTGTTTTCTTCCACATATCATCCTTCATTAAATAAATTTTACAAAAATATACATAGTTGATGCCCAACCTTAAGGCAAAAGTAAGAAAAATAAGTTCCAACAGCCTTCTATTTTAATATTCACATAGCTATTCAATAATAGAAATTTTGGAAAAGGTCGAGGAAAAGATGAAAACAAGTGATATTTATAAGATGCGGATGTAGCAGTGTGATAGATCGAACCGATAGATTAGGTTCTTGAATGGCATCACTGCATCTCTTCTAACGTGCTCCGTCAAGCGGCGATCGAAAAATGCAACTGCCTCGTTCCCATATCTTTTAAACAAAAGCTATCCAGGATAACCCTTTCCAGTTCATCACTTCTATGTTCCTGTACGTTTCGATGAACTCTATCCATAAGGAAAAATCGTTGAAAAAATACCGGATGGGTTAGAGAAAGCTACATTCCGTCTCTCTTGCTGTTATTTTCTTGGCTATTTTCCTTCAATCATTGAAATACTTAAAGAATACTTCACAAAATTTTGGCATTTTTCTGGCCTTGTCACTCTTGCTGTCATCATTAGGCCACTTTTTTTGTTATTTCAGTCAAACAAGCCGTTATAGTAAAATTACATGAGATGAAAATGCATACTGAAAGCTTGTTGCAGATGGTTTTCATATATTCGAGCAAAACAAATGGAAAGACTGCTGCAGATTTTTGCCTCTGCAGCTTATATTTAAAAAGGTGATATACCGATGGCTTGCCGAAAGGATTTTCATTTAGGAATTAAATGGATACTACATAAGAAATGTTAGCTTCTTGAATCGATGAAATTTTACTTAGTGCTGGAAATGAATGGAGCTTGAACAAGAAATAATATCTAATCCTGTTCTTTGTAAAGGAGAATTTGGTCTCTCAAAAAGTTGGGCGAAAACCAAAACAATAAAGAATCTTCACGGAATTTCTTCGGCATAAACTAGCTGACCAAATTAGGTACTTAAAGAAAAACAAATTGTAGCACATTCGAGGCACAGAGAGCAGGACAAAGTCACAAACTGCATGTCGATTCCCGATCGTTTTCAGCATTGTGCTGCACAGTGTGAACCACAAAATCTTTGAAGCAATAAAGTATGTGATAACCAACGTTTCCTGCGTGAAAATATATAGCATGACAGAGTTTGCGAAATTTGCCCCAAGTTTCGGCTAATTTAGCTATCAGATAGGCAGTATCAACAAAGATCTTCTCTGCCGAAAACATATTGTAGTTGGAAGTGTTGGGCTGTATAAGCTGAGAAAGTTGCGACGTTTGGATGGTGAGCTTTTCAACTTGTGGATGAAAGTGCAGCAGGCAGTACAAATTTTACTTCAAGAACAGAAATAAATTAACGAAAATAGAATTTCATATTGTGCCCCGTGCAGAAATGAACCAACATAAATCATTACTCAATACGAACATCTGAAATAAAATGCTTTACACGAAAACTCATTCTGTTAAAGTTCGCAACAGCTCCGTATCGTTACCTTTTCATAGCCAATATTAAATTAAAATAGCATTTTTCTAACACAGAATGGTAAAATTTCAACATGATAGAAAAGATTATCGGTAATTTTTATAAGAAAATACTCATACATCGAAGGTAGAGAGAGAGGAAGAGAAACTGATAGAATTTCCGAATTCTCGCAACAATATTCATTTATAAAAAGCATTTAAAAAGCTTGAGCGAATAATGAAACGCATAAAACTGGACAACTGTAAAACATGAAAAGGTATTGTTGGGTTTTTTTCCTCTGCTGAAAACCAAACGAAATTTACACTACCGTAGCCGTCCCCCTCACAAAAGAAATTGTACCTGCATATATTTAATATCATTTCCCGCGTTCAAGTGAGCGCCATCAACACTTCGGCTGCTATAACCGACGTAATTCATAATTACTGTAATTTAGTGATCGAATAACATTCGAACCAGATGACCATAGAAAATAACAATAACCTTTACTTGTATAAGTACTGAGTATTCCGATCAAAACTGGACGGAGTTTTTAAAGAATTTTGGCCTCATTGAGCTATCGAAGTTGATGAAAGAAAAGTCGACGTCAGGACTGAACACTTGTGAATAGCCTTTCGGACCGGAAAAAAACTCCAATCAAAACTGAGATCAAGAATTTTTAGCAAAACAATCTTCGCATCTATCCTTAGGGAGACAATTTGAGTGGTCAATCCGGAAAATAATCCGGAAAAAAAATTTCGCAGGAGAAGCCTCAAAAAGGTATTTTTAAGCTTTCCTCAGTGTATTGGTTTCATGAAATTTTTTTAACAGTAAGTGTTTACCAACAACTGTCTATAGTAGCACTTTTGGTTGCCTCTAACATGTAGTGAACTAATTGCTATTTACGGTTCAGTAACGTCCACATTTAAGGCATCAGTTACCGTCGTCGATTTCGACCACTGTGGAGATGCCGATTCACCGCGAAGAGAAGGATCATCGCTGTATTCATGTACAATTAGTGTTGATGATATCCTTGCTGGTTGATGAACAGCACACATGTTTTGATTCGTATCTGTCTCTTTAGGCTTCTCTGTTAAAAACATAACGCAGAAACTCATTATAATATTTCTATCGGTTTGTTTAGGAAATCATAATGCAAAATTTCTTTAAGACAAATTTCTTGAATTTTTCGCTTCTTTTCTTATTTTAGAAAGTTTATATGGCTTTTTGCAGTACCAATAAATTTGACTGAAATATGAAAATTCATAAATCACTAATATATTGAGCTAAACATTTTAATAAAAATATCAAAAATACGATCAGTTGGTTTCTCGTTTTCTTATTATTTTTATATGCAATAGAAACTTTAGCGAACATTGTTGACGATCTATTAGAAGATATAGACCTAAAAAATTTTTACTCCAGTCATTCATCTTTTTCTCCAGTTAATTTCAGCAGCACATTGACATTGCAATCTGCGTAACACTTTTCAATATTGCTATAAAAATATGAGTTAGCACCTTTGCTCCATTTTCAACACCCCAACAATTTCGCACAACGATCAGCTGCTTCCAACTGGCAATAGAAGACCGAGAAAAAAAAACATAGGGTTACCTAACCTCAAATTTACGAGCCCTAAGTGGATGACAGTCGTGCAAAACAAAAACAACTTAGATTCAGATTTAGATATACTGCCTAGATTATGACGTTCTCATGCGCGACAACAGCATCACCTGGTTGGCAGTGGATCTCAAAAGCCCCAAACCCAGCACCGTCTAACAAAACGAATTTGATGCGTTTGAGCCACGAACTGCAACATACAACATCGCTTCAAAGAACAGTAAAATAGACAATTACAATTAGCTGCATCGTATAGCATACGCAGCAACGATCCGCCCTATTATAGCAGTTGAAGTTCATCATTCAAAAAGCTTACCTTGCATCGCAAATTCAAACTGTTGTTTGGTGCAGTCAAGCAATGGAGTACTAGAGGCAAGCCAATGATCATGATCGAATGCGGTCATACCCGCAATCGAAGCTTGATCAATGCGTTGCTGATAGACAGACGAAACACCAGACAAAGTACGATTTAAAAGTAAGGCACCCAGACGTAGTTGTTGTAGACGATCCTGAACGACATATTTCTTAGCATCATAACTGTACGCATGAAGAGTAACCATGTGCTTCCAAATCTACTATCGCGAAAATCGCAAAAGCATCCACGCATTCAAACTCGAGAAAAAGATGTTTATAATGTCGGAAAAAAAGGGCGATAAAAAGAACAAAAACAAAAGAACAGATATGAGGCAGCCAAGTCCGGAAAGTATCGAAAATGTTCAGGGAAAAGAGGAAGTGGTCCTAATTATAGGCATATCTATGCAGGAAGCTTGCAGTTTGTTTCAGTGAAAAACCGTATATGAACGCTTCTTTCAAATGCCTCATTAACGCATAATGGAGTTCAACCGAAACTTAAAGAAACGATCAATAAAACAACACGACCCACCGTATACCCCCGATCGGAGCTCACAACATTTTTTTTGCGAGCTGTCGACAGAGAATTTTTATTGGAGGTAATACAGTGTACCTACATACATGAATTCTTCGATTCGCTGAAGTGATATGGTCGAAAACGATAATCTGCCCATATCGGCGAACGAACTGCTCCCTGCTAATTCCAACTATATATAGTACCCAACATGAGAAAAGTAACGTTGATAAAAACAGAAGTGCTGCCGCTGCGAAAAGCAATGCTGAAAACTCATACTTTGTTGAGACATAATTTACTGTGACACATGACTATTAGACGTTCCATTTACCTCCCCTCCC
>JPKZ01003245.1:95900-114854 GCA_000803305.1 Toxocara canis
CTTTCCCTCACCCGCTTTAATTAAGGGGATGAGCACTGGCGATGCGTTTCAAAACAATTGAAAATGATCGGAACTACTAATCTTGTTTCATACCGGTTCACCGATTAAAACTCAAATTCCCTCGCCGAAAGCAGATATACCAGCAAGAAGAGTCCTTCTCCCATTGGAAGCAACTTAGAAGGACCAAAGTACATCGATAGCAATTTGGTTGAAGCGAAGAGGAGGGGGGAGAGGGGGGGGGGAGGAATGGGAGGACACGAGGGGGAATTCCGACAAAAAAAAACTCGAGGAATTGCTCCGTTGAAGAGCACGGAACGCCGCCTCCACGAATTCCATTATAGAACTGATATATGTCTCAAAGTTGTAATATTTGGTGCAAACTTTCATAAATGGTCCTTCTAAACATTTTCATTATGGTCAGCTCGTCTAGTCGAATAGGGCTCCAGTGCTATATATTTAAAAAGCCTCTAGAGGGAGGCCTATATAAGGTAGCATGCTTTAAAAAAATGATCACGGCATAGGTTTCCATCACAGCTATCTAAGAGATTAGACTGAAAAGTGTTCTAAAATTTCTAAAAAAGTGTTCTAAAATTTCCTCAGTCCAGTGAAACGTTCACACGAGGTCAACAAAGGAGAGACCTTCGAAGAAAATATTTTGCAGAAGAAAAGAGCTTTTTGAGAGTTGTTTGTGCTGTAAGGTTTCTTGCGGATCTATCTACTTCCCTAATCATTTCCAAAGAAGTTGCTTATCGCTGTGTCTTTAAATATTCAATCGCTTTTTGCCTAGTTAATATTTTTGAGGGCGGCAATAGCTCAGTGGTAGAGCCCCCTCTTCGCCTGCGGGGAGACCCGGGTTCGATTCGCGGCTGCTTCCCACTGTACCACTGACAGCCCAGCCAGCGGGTGGTCAACAACAGGCTAAAACAGCCAGAGGGATGGGTGTGCTCGGCGTGCGATTGCCTCAGTAACATCGAGACATCGCACTGAAGGCCCGAGCGGTAACGTGCTAATATTTTTGAAGAGGGAGCTCTACGATTACAATAACTTTTCATCCGCCTACTCAATTACGTAGTAAAGTCAAGCATTCAAATATATATCTGATAACAGCATTCGAGTCAGACCGTTTACACATAATAATAACACTGCGCTCTTGACAACAATATCAAAGCATACAAGTTTTGAGATCATTCAAGCTGGAACATAAGGCTTTAAGGGGTGCCCATATAAATGCGACGGAGGGGAGGGAAGGGAGGAATTCTAGTGAGATGGACCGGATATAACAACACCTCCTAGTGCAAAACAGCAAGGCTGTATTGAGGGGAATCGTTCAATTCAAGATTATTCGGTAAGTTAACGACATAATGAAAAAAGAATTAAGAAAGTAGCTTACTAATGAGGACATAAGGAATGGCAATCTGGACTGTGCTTTGTCGCTGTTGCGATGACGGCCATTGATAAGGAACGATTCTTGTTCACTTAGTTGATCGACGACAAACATTTTCTGCAAAAACATTCAATAATCGTTCAATTCCCACATCAGCCACTCTGTATACTCGCCAGAAGATATACTCGCAAAGGTGGAACTAATTAAGTAGTACCCTCGTATACACGAAGGATACATTCCGAAACTTGTTGTAGATGACTGCAACCGCAGATAGTAGCAAATGTCATATGTGATAACGACGATATAATTCGATTTTTAGGGACAGTGTATATATATGTATACTGAAGTTCATAAACTCATCATAGTAAGACCTTATTAGTGTGATATACACTTATGTAAAGTATTGCACATTGTGCAATACTTTACATACCACAGAATATCGTTTTGTAAGGTAATAAATTATGCAATTTTTTCTGGCCTTTATTTTTTCTCTTCTACCAAATCAGTGCATACAAGAGCACAATTGTACTCAAAGACTTAGACCCGTGCCTTTTTTCTTTTAAAACGATGAAGACCCGTGCCTTTTTTCTTTCAAAACGATGAACAATAACTCGCCTTCGTTGGTCCTATCGTTGAAAAGAATGAAAAGAAAACAACATGAGCAATTCTAGACGTAATTTTTTGTGGCCAATTTAATGAACTATCTCGTAAATATATTCACAAGACATTCATTTCCGCTCATAAAAATAATGCGAAAGAAAAACAACCATTTAAATGCTTTTAAACATTAAACATAAGTGCTCAAAAACATTTAAACAAAAAACACCACATTTGTGCGAACTTTTCCGTACTCTCCACCCCTCCCCTCTCCTCCCCTCCCCTATTTTTTGATGTCCCTTATTTTTGATTTTTAACGCAAATTAAAGCTAACCTCATGTCCTTTGCGCCATTCGAAATATACTTTCAAATGGAAACTGATAGTGACCAAAAACCAAATAACGTAAGTGAATGAAAGCATTATGCCAAGCATTATCAGGCCTAGAAAGGGCGGCATTACTAAACCAATATAGAAGTAAGAAATTTTTTAAAAATTTCTTAACTGTAACAGGTCAATAATTACAGTGTTCATAATCAAGGATTGTATCGCAATTTATTAAACTCGAATAAAGTTGAAGAAGAAGATCAACATGTTAAAATTTCAAAGAAAAAATCGCTTAAGTTCCATTGTTATTATGACTGTGCTTATCACTCACTTAATTACGATTATTCTCAGCATTATCTCGCTATTATTCACAATAGCTAAAACGAAAAGAAACGTTATAAATAGCCTTAACAACGTCTCAAAATCTCCTCAACCATGAACAAGTTGGACTTCTAATTTATTGACATGAAGATAATCAGTACTATCGGAAGTGTTTAAGTTTTGCTTTCATTAAGTGCGATTTTCATATTAAGATGTGAAAGGTACACTATTCCCATCGCTTTTCCCCAGGAAAGTTTGAAAGGTGCACTGTTCCCATCGCTTTTCCCCGGGGAAAGTTGAGTTGCTTGGAGTGCGCTAGCTATAAGTAGTGCACCTTGGGAGAGGGAATAAAGGTGTAATATATCTATAAAACCACACTATAAAGAGCTCAAGCAATATTATTGAATTACTACGTAACTTCAGCCAGAATCGGCGAATTGATTTGGAATACGCATGAGTGGTGTTATTAGGGTATACGTTATACCGACCAAATTAATTATCCTAACTTTTGTGGTTCCTAAGCTAAAAATACTGGACAGACGACGTACGTACATAAGTTCAATAAACAAGACGTCGTCAAAATGCGCTCTAAAGCACACAAAAAACCTAAGTAAATGAATGGATAAAATAAGCGAGTAATAAATAAACAACGGCACCTAAAGTATCAATCTTCCACTCGGTGAACCCTTTGGTCTGTTGATATACACCCACGTAACAGAGCATGATGCAACCAATCGATTCAATGGATCAAAGAACAAATTCGAAGTGAAATTTTGGTTTTTTACTTCTTTTCAAGGGACATTTTGCGCGCTGATAATTTATGAAAAGGTGGTTAATGCTGGGAGAATGAAGCTGTTTGCAAATAGATATAGGCATGCAAGTCAAGGCAAGGAATCCCAGCGGACGATGACCTTTTACGATAGCAATTAGTTGGAGTGGAATAGAAAGATTGAGACTGAAATAACATCGACTTATAAGATCAACGATTAACATAGAGCAGTCGCTAATTTGTCAGCTACAATGTGTAAATCCGTCAAGCAAAAAAAAATTACTTCTAACAAAATTTTGTACTGCACAACATTATTGTTGCGCTAGCAGTACGATATACGAGAAGAAACCGGTCCATATACTTAAGCAGCAGCTCACCATATTGAAATTTAAGATATATTCCACCCATCTAATGGTACCGTTTGAATCCCAACACTTGAAGATTTGCATACATTTTCATATTAAGATGTGAAAGGTACACTATTCCCATCGCTTTTCCCCAGGAAAGTTTGAAAGGTGCACTGTTCCCATCGCTTTTCCCCGGGGAAAGTTGAGTTGCTTGGAGTGCGCTAGCTATAAGTAGTGTACCTTGGGAGAGGGAATAAAGGTGTAATATATCTATAAAACCACTCACCATATTGAAATTTAAGATATATTCCAGCCATCTAATGGTACCGTTTGAATCCCAACACTTGAAGATTTGCATACTCCCATGACAAACAAAACTTAGAAAGTCATACTGGGCAGCGACAGTCGATTTTGTAGTAACCAACAATGAAACGATTTGGATGAGCATTTACAATTATTAACGTCTCTCTTTCGCCCTTCGAACTCAACAGTTACTCACTCCAAATTCGCCTAAACTAAGTAATTATATACCATCACATATCGCCTCAAATGCCCACCCAGAGAATACACTAGTAAAAACTAATGCCAGCAAAAATTATAGGCAGAATTTCACTTCGAAATCGAACACTTTTAGTCAGCACCGTCTATTTTTCTTAATCGGATAGAAGATTTCATAGGTGAAAATATGCAAACAGATTAAGAAATTGGAGGTTCTGGTTTGGATCGCGCTTTTGGGTGCATGAATCTGCAGAAATCTTGGCTTCAAAAGGGAGTTCCGGTTTTTTATTTTTGCTATCTTCATTTTACGGACGGGGAATCCCGATTTTACTTTATCGCCTCTGGCTCTAGCATCAAACTTGACCAGAGATCCATATTTTAGCTTCGTTTCACTCATCATTACATCATTACTAACTATGCTTGGCTACATAACTAAAAACATCTATGGTATTCAAATTTAGCTTTACCTATTCTCATACATACAGATGCAAACTAGATCAACTTTAATATCAGGCATGTGCCATTCAGTCTGTGTTCTTTTTTTTTGCACGAGTAAGTTTTCAAAGCCAATTAGAATAACGATTCAATGGATCAAAGAACAAATTCGAAGTGAAATTTTGGTTTTTTACTTCTTTTCAAGGGACATTTTGCGCGCTGATAATTTATGAAAAGGTGGTTAATGCTGGGAGAATGAAGCTGTTTGCAAATAGATATAGGCATGCAAGTCAAGGCAAGGAATCCCAGCGGACGATGACCTTTTACGATAGCAATTAGTTGGAGTGGAATAGAAAGATTGAGACTGAAATAACATCGACTTATAAGATCAACGATTAACATAGAGCAGTCGCTAATTTGTCAGCTACAATGTGTAAATCCGTCAAGCAAAAAAAAATTACTTCTAACAAAATTTTGTACTGCACAACATTATTGTTGCGCTAGCAGTACGATATACGAGAAGAAACCGGTCCATATACTTAAGCAGCTCACCATATTGAAATTTAAGATATATTCCAGCCATCTAATGGTACCGTTTGAATCCCAACACTTGAAGATTTGCATACTCCCATGACAAACAAAACTTAGAAAGTCATACTGGGCAGCGACAGTCGATTTTGTAGTAACCAACAATGAAACGATTTGGATGAGCATTTACAATTATTAACGGCATGCAGAACATTAAGCGATGCTAAGGTAGTAGAAGAAGAGTGAATCTAAAAATATCCTTACTATTTAATCTGGAAAGAGAATTTGCAGATCTCACAGCATGTTGTCCTCGAAGTCGTTAGCCATCTTTCAAGACAACTTCGATGATATAGACCCATCGTACCTCTAAATGCGAAAGAAACGCTACTTATTACTAGCACAATCTGTCATTCACTCTTCAGATTAATCACTTCTTTAGTGCAAAACAACTTGATTAGCCAAAATCATAGTGACATATGTGCATTCGTACTTAAGTTGTACGCCATGTAAACTATTTATTGCCTTATAACGAGCAATTTTGGTGTAGCTCCAATTTTAGCGACCTAATGTAAGATTGCGAGGTTGTCATTGGAGAATCTTTCATTTTTTGCAATTGAAGTTCATATTTTAATTTGCAAATAATATGAAGCAATGCCTACTTGTCCATATGACAATTATCATTTTCTGATCTATCTTATACATTCCATAGATGTAATATACCAATAAATCTAGAGAAGCACGATGAAGCGCTCTCGAAACTTATGATCCTAGATAGGTCTTAAGCATAGCGCAGACGCCATATAAATTTCTAAGTACTGCTCTTTTGATCATAAGCATAATATCATCAAATCGAACGCATTCATTCACTTTCAAAAGACAACAAATGATCGAAACGACAAAACGATTATGGATGCGCGCTCAGAGTGCTAGCAACATGTTATGCACATTCGAATACACAACCTATTAGTTCAGCTGATCCCATGATCTGCCTAAATATGGTAACGAACACTCAACAAAATCGAGCGACCGCTCATAATTCTGCGTAAAATTCGTTGTCTACATGTTTCACTATCCGATCGGTTTCAAAATCCATAAAGTTGTGAAACATTAATCATATTTAAGGACCTATAACGATTCCAGAACTTGCAGGCTTGACTTTAAAATGTTCCTGGATTTTCAAGGTGTGAAAGTACCAGACGCACATGCAGACATACACATAAACTGACATACAAGATCCACCGTAGTGTGCTTTGAGAACGTAAATTTGCAAAAAACCGGATAGCGAACAACTGCGTAGATTAATAAGCCTATTTTTTTAATTCGAAGAAAAAAAAACCAACTTGCAGTTACATGGTGAGATTAGTGGTTCGCCAGGAACGTTTCCATTATAGGGTATTGATGCCTCGCTGCTATGGCAAATGCGACACACTGCAGGGTAGATACTGACCGTTGGGGAAGGGAGTATGCTCTGCAAAACAACTAAATGATTGACTGCTGAGTGCTCTTCCGTTATCATTCCGCTATAATGTTTTAACAGTAACGTTTGGTTTTGAATAGAAAAGTTATTGCAATCGATTTTGAGCAGAAAGGAGCAATGAGCACTGAAAGCTATTCATCTAACCCACCCATCTACCTCCCCTCTCCCCGACTCCCCCCCCCCCCCCCCCCCCTCTCCTTCAAACTTGACCAGAGATCCATATTTTAGCTAGATCCATATTTTAGCTCATCATTACATCATTACTAACTATGCTTGGCTACATAACTAAAAACATCTATGATATTCAAATTTAGCTTTACCTATTTTCATACATACAGATGCAAACTAGATCAACTTTAATATCAGGCATGTGCCATTCAGTCTGTGTTCTTTTTTTTGCACGAGTAAGTTTTCAAAGCCAATTAGAATAACGATTCAATGGATCAAAGAACAAATTCGAAGTGAAATTTTGGTTTTTTACTTCTTTTCAAGGGACATTTTGCGCGCTGATAATTTATGAAAAGGTGGTTAATGCTGGGAGAATGAAGCTGTTTGCAAATAGATATAGGCATGCAAGTCAAGGCAAGGAATCCCAGCGGACGATGACCTTTTACGATAGCAATTAGTTGGAGTGGAATAGAAAGATTGAGACTGAAATAACATCGACTTATAAGATCAACGATTAACATAGAGCAGTCGCTAATTTGTCAGCTACAATGTGTAAATCCGTCAAGCAAAAAAAAATTACTTCTAACAAAATTTTGTACTGCACAACATTATTGTTGCGCTAGCAGTACGATATACGAGAAGAAACCGGTCCATATACTTAAGCAGCACACCTTGTACTTCCCAGGCATTACTAATGAGAGGTATAACTAATGGATATTGTGCACGTCCAACGTGTGGAAAGAGGAAAAAGAGTGGTCATTCAAATGATTTTAGGAATTGTTGTCCGATCAAAGCTTTTAAAATGTGGTCAACATATCTTTAGTACCAAACAGTTCAAGATTGTACAGCACATTGCGGCTCATATGCTATCATAGCTTGCAACCATTATTTGGCAGAGGAATGGTCAAAACTAATCGAACATTTCTTAAGGCAACTACCTAACCGAGCAAGTGGATGTCCGGGGTGGTGCAGAATGGGCACAGAAGTGGGCTGAATGCGGTTCGACAGCCATGATAGCACATACCAGAAATGGAGTAACTACTGTGACAAAATATGAGCTAGCATACGGTATCGCAATAAAAATATCCTTTTCATACAGAATCTCATTTTATTTTCGTCTTCATGACTTCTATATCGTCCGCTGTGATGTCCTCTTCTACAGTCTCTTCACGTCCCCCCCTCTCTCCTTCCCCCCCCCCCCCCCCCCCCATTTCGTTATACCTTATTAGTGGATGGGTCAAGAGAGGATGAAATAGCTAAGAATATAAGGAACAAGCAAAATTAAAATGAATGATAGGGTTCGAGTTACCAGAAAATGAAAAAAAAAAGATTACCACGTGTTGAGTGTTGCGTAAATTCTCTTTGGGAGTCATTGACGACATTCTCGCTTTGTGCTGATAGCTCCACAAAAAGAAAAACCGATAAAACCCATAAAAACTGAACCAGAAAAACGTGTGTAACTTCCGTCTCTATCTGATAGGAACTGAAAAAAGAATTAATTAAAAAAATATAACACGGAATAATGCAAAACAAATTTCATATTTGTTACAAATTGTCGCCGTGTTACACTTTTACTAATCGTTTGTTGAACAAAGATAACGATCATTCACATCACAACCAAACATAAGGCATTGATATGGCTGGTGCAGCATTAGCCACATAACACAATACTTTGTAAATGTACCAGCCGAAAAAAAAATTATTTAACTATTTTGTTGAGCGCCGAACATTGATGGTTTTGTTTGTTGTGGAGCAGATAAGGCGTGGAAAAAAAATCGGGAAAATCGATGGCAATACTTTCATTTGCTATATCGACCTATATGCGCTTGACGAACGAACCAACTCAGTAATCGAGTAAGTAAGTGTTACTGTTTATTTCTTGGATCGTCAAATCGAAAATTTTCGCGAGCGTTAGAAACTGATAACTTCTATAGTCGTAATAGAAATGAAAAAGTGATAATTGATAATTTCTTAATGAGTTCCTTGATAATTCCTTGATAAATGATAATTCCACAGCAAATTGATAATCATATGAGTAAATCCATAAAGTTCCTTGCAACTCTCAGACTAGCGTTATGTCATCTCTTGTTGCTACTATGCCATTGTTAAGCGCCGAAAACCTACTGACTTTAGTATATAGAAGAATAGGCGCACGTAAAAATTATAAAGTAACATGTTACAGTACTGAATGCAACCTGATAAGGTAAGAGGACGACATATAAAATAGGACAAGGACGCTATTGGCAATAGTGACATAGCAGTAACTGACTCTCATGCAGTATAAGTGACAACTGCCCTCCAGATGAATATAAAAAGGCTCATAGGCATCCTACAAATTGGGCATACAAGCAAGTATGACGTCGTTGCAAATCGCTTTGCAATTTGGACTACCAACGTTTCAAAGCGCACTGCAATGCACATTGCGCAAGCGGGTACTGGACGCATATGTAGGGTACCAAAATAATAACGTCGAAGTCGAGACGTATAGACTACTTATAAATCAGCAGACCAAACAGCGGACAGTTGACAGCATGAAACTGAACGCAGATGAAAGCAAGGCCAGCGTATATAAGCATTTCCTACTACTCCTTGATCTACATCATGCTATCATTACACAAGGCGAGGTGACCTACCATGAAATTAGGTAATTTTGCTCTACGCTCTCCTTGTGTAACGATAGCATGATGTAGATCAAGGAATAGTAGGTAATGCTGATTTAAGCTGGCCTTGCTTTCATCTGCGTTCAGTTTCATGCTGTCAACTGTCCACTGTTTGGTCAACATCTCGGCATTGTTTTAGTATTCCTTCTCATGCGTTCGATCTACACAGTTCTTGATCGATTACATCCCACTCTTTAATGTGTTATTAATGCTTATGTTAATTACGTGTGTGAAGTGAACAAAACTTAAAATTGCATGGGGTCTTAGACTTGCAAAATCACTAGCGTTTTTGAAGATATTCCAAAAAAAAAAACATTAAGAATCATAACTTTTCGATGGTATTTTTGATTTGTAAACGATTGGTCTCGTATCGTACTTGATTCAATATTCTCTTTTTATGATCGGCGTATATTACTACGAGCTCAAGATCATCACTTGTTACCGCGAATACCATCAGCCTTAAATTCAGTTTATATTTCTTCTCCTCTTCGGGTGATCGTAGTAAAAGAATTGAGTTCCGAATAACGTCGTTTCAGCGTCTGCTATTTCTGCAATCATAAATGGCATAAAGCACCTTGACCTCGATGAAAAAAATCTACAAGTTTGTGTTCATTTGGTAGATGTTTTTGTTTTTCATGATGTTATGCGTTATTTGTTCTTCTGTTTCTTTTTTGTTATCTTTGTTTTGCTTTTGTCTTGTACTAACTATAACAAACGACTCTTTGTTAAATTGTGAAGGTGCTGCCCGTTACAGCTATAAATTAGAAGATCTAATGTAGGCTTACATGATCTACTGTAGGTTCCTTTTGAGAGAGCTATGAAAACAAAAATACGAATGAAGCAATGTGATATTTCTCAGAAAATGGGATGTAAAATCGGCTAAATTCCGACTTTGAAAGTTGCTAATTAATTCGTTAAATTAAACAATTGAAGTATGCAATATTTCTTTAAACTTAAAGATAATCATAATTCACATACATTCGTTGCGCTTCTGAATTGGGCTCTTATTATTTCAATTTCATTTCGATGACGAAAATACTTCCCTAAAGAAGTGATGCGTCATTCTATATGCGCCGTTTATTCGATTCTATGCTATCAAACAAATTTCAACCAACCAAACATACTTGACTAGAATGACATAATTTAAACGAGCTGTTGTTCGGATAAACGATGAGCTTCCCGCTTGTATTGCCCATCATCATCAAAAATCTCTTATTATCCTTAAACATATACTATCTAATTCTATAATTGTTGCTGTCTGTGACTACACGTTATCTTCCTTTGGACTGATTCTCTGAAGCTTATAAGATTGTTGATTCCACTTTGCAGAGCATGCATACAAAATTTTGCTATAAGCATGCATAACGATATTTTTAACGTTCACATGGTTTTGCATATTCATCGATTTTGAAAGCAAAACATTTGCATAAAATTATCTAGTATTTGTGCGGATCTGCGTATATTTGTATGAAAGAATATACGTACGTTTGTTTGCCTGACCCATGATTTCAACAAGTGAAATGAACTTTTGAAAATGAATTTAGCGAATGAAACAAGGTGATCGCTAATTTCGTTCCCGCCAGCATTTCCGATATTGGGACGTTGATCCGGATACGTAAAAGCCATGTATCCGAAGCTTTTTTTCGGAGTTACAAACCTTGAAAGAGATCGTCTACGTGGATAAACTCTGTTGTGGTCAACAGTAAAAAGCCGATTTTATCTCATATTGAGCAGCACAAAGATTGTCAATGGCCGTCTGAAGATCGCCTACGAGATGTAATGTTGTTTACTGTAAACAACAACAAACGCTTAAAATGTGTTTCGTCAAACATGGCTTACTCCTGTTGTTCATAGAGGATTGTGAAGTCAGTCAGACGTACACCAAAGATTGCTCATCGAAAGAACTGTCGGGAAGAACGTAATCGAATACAGGAGAAACTTCAAAAAAAAAAAACGAACATAGCACGGAATGCTCCAGATCATCCACAGCTCTCAGCAGATCCGTAAATATTTCAGATGATCTGCGATCAGCGTTGTATCGTTTCGTGATCTTCATAAGTAGAACAAGAAAAACGGCGTGTAAAGTGGTTTCACAAATTTTCGATAAATACAGTTACGTCGCCGGCAAAACAAAAAAACTTTTTTTGACAATCTTTAGTCGAAAACCTATTTGGGTACACATCCGAATTTTTTGCTTTCTTGTTAAGAGTCTTGAGGTACTTGAAACGTACTTTATTACTTTTAAAGTACTTTGAAATCGTATTCAATCATCACTGATCGATGGTAAAGCGAAGTATCAGTCGTATTCGTTGTGAGACTGCTGCTGTTTCTTATGGGTTGCTCATTTTTCGCAAGAATAATCACTGTTGTGTAGCATAAGACGATCCTTCCACGATACGCTCTGCTTCAACTGTTTAATTTCTTTGTACACTTGACGACGCGATAATTGCATATCGAGAGTGATATTGTGTATCTTCTCTTTCAAATCCAATAGCTTTTGTGAGGCTCCTGTAAAGGAAAATTATGAACGAGCGTCTCAGACCATTGGTGCCTTCCATGCAAAATTGATCACATGGAGTCGTCACCATGAAATAAAATGGTAAGCAAGTATGAGTAAATCAGGTTTCATGTAGCTTAACCAGCTAAAATTGAAATCGACAACAGCAACGCTTCATTTCAGTCACTTTAACGCATACGAAGTAATACAAAGAGATGGAAAGGCAGCTTTAATTTCATCGATTCCCGTATCGATGCAGCTGACAACCATGCCCACGCATAATTGTTTTGACCAGTTTCGGAACGCCTGGTGGTCAGCCTGCTGGCGATTCGTCGGGTAAGCAGCCGGGAATCGAGCCCAGGTCTTCCCGCATACGAAGCGGGGGCTCTATTTGTAAATGTGCTAGAGCGTTTGCAAGTATCACGATAGAAATGATCAAAATTCGGCTGCACGTAAAGTTAATTGGTTTCATCAAATTAGTTCCCCGTATAAATTAGAATATTATTTAGCCGTATGGCCTTTACAATGTACGGCCCTCCACCCCAACTAGTCTTCACAGGGAATTGTCATTTTTGCTAAGCCTGAAACTTTCAGCATTTCAGCCTATACAGAGTATCGTTGAGCATGTAGTTTCTGTACGAATCGTACAAGTGGAAAACGAACTCCGGAATCTTTCTGGGTTCCATTAACTACGTCTACTTATTAAATCAGTTTCGAAGATATACGCAGACTATGGCTTCGTTCACATCATTCAACAGTTGCCTATCTAACGTCCCAAGCACTATGAGCGTCTAACACAGGATGGCCATAAAGGATTTTGAAGGCCTTAAATAGGGTGACCTAAAGGGATAAAATACTCTTAAAGTTAAGGATTTACAAAGGCATTACAAGTTCATAAACGAGTAACTTTTGACTACGATGGAACATGTGATGATACGTCAAAAAATCCTATCTTATCAGCCCTCGTTTAAATTATATCAGATGAAGTGATATGAAGCGAAGAGTGCCCGTTGAACAACGATTCATCTTCAGAACTCATTGTACTTAATGCCGCAAAAAAACTCCATTTTTTTCGGTGAGTAGCATATGCCTATGGCTGACATACTATGTCAACAACGGAAACCCGTAAATGAAAAAGTACGTTTTATACGTTAAACCGAAAAACAGTTCGACAATAAAAGACATAAGAGTAAATTGGTATAAAGAGCTAACCACGATCTCTCAAAACAATCATATCGACTTCAAATTCTGCTTCTTTCTTCGCCATTTCGCTTAACACAAGCTTCTTATAGATAGCCTACAACACAGTTGTACTGTTTTGCATACGTCTACTGTCATTTTAAACAAAATATTTCGTTAGATTGAAGTTGATCAACTCGTTCATATGCTCAGGCGAAGGAAGGGACTGTTAAACAGAGGATAATCACGGTGTTAACAAGTAAAGAAAACTTCAAGAGTTTTGTGAAGAAACAAAGAAACTTTTTTTTTCCAAACAGATAAAAAAACGCAATCGTTTTCCGAATTTTTACAACAGATGAAGAGAAAAATTTTTTGGAAAATTTGGTTTTTGAACATGTGATCGTCTTTCCTTCCTTCCTTGCTCATCGCTCCTTGAACATGTGATCGTCTTTCCTTCCTTCCTTGCTCATCGCTCCTACAGCTGAACATGTGATCGTCTTTCCTTCCTTCCTTGCTCATCGCTCCTACCGAATTCAGTTGCGAGGAGGAAACCATAGGGCTTTTTTATAGTTTGCCAGTTGCTCCTTCAAAAATTCACAAGGTTCTTCTCACCTGTACTTCTTCAGGCTGTTTGCTGACAATCTGTGCCACTTCCGCCTGAATTTCTGTTCGAGGCCTAGACCATTCGCGATTGAGTCTGTTCAAGGTCCAGCGATCGTTCCTGCTGTCGACCATTTTGCAGAGTGTATCAATTTCGAGAAAACACTCGACGTTGGCGAGTGTTATAATTGCGGCAACGAGAGTCTTCACGATCACCATTGCCTGCAACATTCATCGATCAGTGACACGATACATGATTAAGGCGTTTTAAAATGTCGCTCTTCTCCTCTTTTCGCCATTTTTTGCTCGTTTCCGTTTTTCAGAATCCTACCGTGATTCGTTCCATTGCCTTTCATGAAGAGATGACGTTTTCAAAATTATGCGCTATGGGTCAAGCATCGGACGTGCCAGCTTTTCATAAATGGCAAACGATCGTTTTCATGCACTGCTGGAAATTCCTAAAAGCACATTATTGCGACGTCATGTCTGTCGTCCGTCCACGTATATGTGTGTCTGTCTGTCGGTCCAATAGTGTGAACCCCACAGCCAGTGAACCAAGAGCTAAGAAATTTGATTGATATAATTCACAGAACATGACCAACTTCAACATGCAATTTCGAACTAGTTCACCGATGGCAAAAAGTCTATACTTCTCAACGAGGGTTAAAAAATTTGCATTTGTTTTGAAGCGGGCACATTGCATATTCCATCGGCTGGGTTGTAGTAATGGGGAAAAAATTTGCTCCTACTTTAGCTGCTAAAACTTTAATTGGCCATATTTGACCGGTCGAATAGCAAAAAAGCGATTTTTAGTCGAAATGTCTCGTCTAGCGGTCGGGTCAGACATAATTTGAATTCTCGTTATTTGCAGCGGTTTATGAAATTGATCGTACTGTCTTCATGGAGAGTGGTCGGCCACCCGTGTCAGATTCCAACAATAACAGTGTTTAAATTGATACAGATCCTATCAGTTATAAACCTGATAATCACGCTACGAGTGATAACCTTTCTGGCGCGACTGTTTCCTTGAAGAATGGGATCGGTAAATGGATATATGCGAATGGAGGAGAGGATTTGTGACCGTATCAAAAGAAAATGATGTGATTTTCTATCATGCACCTCATAAAGTTGTCCCGATCAAGTATAATGTTGATTACTTAATTGTGCATAAACGATTATGCTGAATCCCTACAACTGATCAAGCTTAATTCGGGAACCGAACAATCACGTCAACCAAAATATGTGTCTTCGATATGTTCACTGATTGCTCACCGTTTATTTTTTTTTAGCTGCAAAACCCAGCTGCTAAGCTCTGCGATATTTGGCCAAGGAAGGACTCAGCTGGCTGTGAACCTCATTTTTTTGTCTGCTGTTTGTCTCAGGAGAATGTTGCAAATGCCATAAGGATGCCATATAATTAACTGGAGGCTGACTTCAATCGTCAAGAGTTCACGAGCAATCAAGCAACTTATACAGGTGGAACTGGATAGAATTTCCAGCGTATAGGAAGACGCGTACTTTCAGGAATGCTAGACGTAATGAGTAATTCGAAGTTAATTCAATTTTGTGAACAGAACGACAAATAACATAATTTGAGCTCAATTCGATTAATAGAGGTCACCTATGAAATCGTTATTTGATTGCAAGCTAAAGAACATTAACGCATAAAACAGAAGTTTAGCTTTAAACTCGAAGGCATGAGGTATAGATTTGAAGGCGAGAAGTCCGACTCAAGCTGAATTTATTTTTATGATCAGGAAGACAAGAGATATGAGTTTGAGTCAAAACATCTCGAGCTTCAGGTTTATAATCAGAAGATTAAAAAACTGGGGTTACGGTTAATAACTTGGAAGAGAGCACCAATACTCGAAGTGATAACCGCTCATACTTATTTCCATTATGAGCGATTGAACACTGGAACGGTTTCGCCACCTAGGCGATTTATTGAGCACATCCGGTGGATACGCAATGAATCACTGATGGCGTGACTGGAGTGAACTGAAAAGCACAAGTCATGAAAAGAATTATGAAAAGGGAAGGTTTTGAAAAAAAATGATTTTTTTATTTGGATTTATTTGAAAAAAGTGTTGTGCGTTCTTCACATCCAACTCATTCATCCAATGGAGTGAGTAGACGAGCAGCTGAATCAAGACTACTTCAACAGCGTGCTATTTCAGACAGCGTTGTGATCACAGCTCATCTAACGACATGATGACGTGTAATCACATAAGCTGAAAGCGTCAAATTCCGACGGTAGGCATCGAAATCGATAGCAGGCATCAAAATGCAGGTGCACAAGCAAATCCTTCCATTTCAACGGCAGCCTACCTGGCTTTCTTGTTTCAGGAAAGTTGTTTCTACCTGGCTTTCTACCTGGCCTACCTGGCTTTCAGAAAAAAAAAATTGGATCGGCTGGTTTCAGGAAGAATGAATCATTAACAATTATGCATGAACGATCAAGCTCCACAAATTTTGAATTTTTTAATGTTGAGTGCTTCGTCAGATTGCTTATCATATTAGCGGCCCAGCAATAGCTTATCATTGCTTATCATAGCTTTATCATATTTACATTTGTTTTAACGCTTATAGTCGTATTTCGTCATCAGATTTTGCCGTTCAGTTTGAAAAAAAAAAGACGAAAAACGTTGTCTAAAAAGAAAAGACAAAATCGAAAAATCGCTGCAGTTCAAGGTTGAGATCACAGCCAATTTCGAATACCGAAGATTGCGCCACTGTTTTTCACTCGAATCGAATCTTTTATGTAGTTGACAAACAAGTAGTACTTTTAAAAGAGTACAAAGATCGTGCAAAGACTATTCATTTCACGATATGCATATTATTTAATTAATAGGATCGTTCAATTAAGTATTTAATTAATATTTAATTAATAGGATCGTTCAATTAAGTATTTAATTAATATTTAATTAATAGGATCGTTCAATTAAGTATTTAATTAATATTTAATTAATAGGATCGTTCAATTAAGTATTTAATTAACAAGGCCGTTCAGTTAGGTATTTAATTAACAGGAACGTTTAATTAAGTGTACATTTATTCTCCACATGACATCTTTAAACCATCATGCATCACTGCTCAGCTCAGATGCAACAGCATGTTGAGGAAAGCAGTAGTTGCTTGGCATCTCATCGTTTTCAATCTGCAATTTGCCTGGAACGTTTCATAGGTATCAATTTCACGCCTTGCCGTCGTGAGTTGTTTTCCTCAGCGTATTATTCAAGTTTTCACTAAATTGGCCATAGTTTTTTTCCACTAATTTTTTTCACTAAATTTTCAAATTTTCACTGAATTTTTTTTCAAGTTTTCAAGTTTTCTTCTTGGCCATTACTTTAAATTTCGTGCTGTTTAGTGCTGAAATATCTGCCTAGCTGTAGTGCGCTTTGTGTTCCTCAATTTGCTCGCATTACCTGAGGCTATGAATGACTTTGTATAAGTGGTTTGCAAGTCGTTGCAGTAAGTTAAGCTGTTTTTTATTGCTGTCCTGGTGATGGGCAGAAATAATCTGATTTTGGGGATTACATAGGCGTTTATTAGCATGATTATGCGTTTCGTATCTATGTATTGCCATAGTTTGTGTCAGTCCAGAATTCCACGCATCGATCCAAAAAAAGACCGAGCTGCAAAACTTGTCACTCATGTTTTATGGCCTCATCTTTGCCCGCTTATCAGAATTTGCTCAGAATTTATCACATTAGGAAGGGAATCTGGATAGATGCCCTCATTCAGCCCCCATTACACGATTTGCCCTAAACCTTTCTATGGCTATGAAATCTTAGCATCAAAGACCAATGGCTGGTAATCGTAAAACTTAACTTCATCGAGCATTCTCGTTTGGAACGTGGGATTTTCGAACGAAACCAGTCTTCTACAGATTGGCGAAAAGCGAAGCCAGAATGGATGGACTGTAACAGATTGTCAAGATGATCGATGAGCATCAGTCAGTCAACCAGGACTGAATGCATAGAAACATAAGGCCATCAAGCGAAATGCTGATGTTGCCTTCAGTTCGAATTCAAGCTCGACGGCCACTGGGCCTTATGAAATCTAAATGCCTCGATTGCCCAATTCGACATTCCCTGCTCAAACTCTCGGATCCATTCAATCAGATGCGCTGATCCTACAGAATTCTTGCGATATCTCAGCACCGAAACAGTTGCTTATTTTCATCAACCGCCTCATTCCGTCTAAAAATAATGGAGGAGTGAAGGAATGAAAAACGTCTGAGTCATTGAGTGGTGAGTGAGAGGACGAAAAAACTACTAATTTTGTGAAGGGATGGGAGGACAGTATAGGGATCAGAGAATTTTTAGGCGATATACATCCCTCGGACTACACCAGCACCAGCATTTTCTTGCAACTAAGTTATGCGAGAAAAACGCACTTACTGGTATAAAAAGCTAACAGTTTATTCACTCAGCGTGAAAACAAAATTAAAAACTCAACAACTACTCTCAAAACGAAAACCTGCAAAGAAAGTAATCATAAAATTATCGTTTACTTCAACGAAAATATCTACTCTCAAATAAACGTACAATATTTCAACAAAAAATCAATCACCCTTGAACCTTTAAATAATTGGCAGCAACATTAATTGGAAATTCGAAAAACCAAATAAAGAATGAAATAGAGGAATTTCGAACGCCGAAAACCATTGAACTAAACCCTACTCCAAAATATCAAATTACAAACGAATAGTCGAAGATATTAGCGAATGAAGAGAGACAATTAGACAAATAGCACATCAAGAAAAAAAAAATCCGGATGGATATGAAAAGGCACGGCAAGTATTTGGCACTTACTACCGGAAAAGACGGCAATATTTTGTTTAAACGCTCCACAAAATTATCTCATATTAGAGAAGATTCTCATCAAACGAGGAAGGTGGTGAAATTGCTTAAGGGCAAATCATATAGTCACCTACAATATGAACTTCTTAAATCTTTACAGACTGTATATTGTATCATTAAAATCAGCGCTATCGCTATAAGGAAGACGGAAAAACAGGAAGTAAAAAACTCTTGATCTATAAAATTCTATTCAATGAATGTCGTCTCTTGTCGATCAAAAATCTTTCGCTATCTGAAAAAACGCAGGTCTGGAATTTCTACCAATCCTCCTCTACCTCCCCCATTTCTTCCCCCCCCCCTCCCC
>JPKZ01003245.1:115408-131943 GCA_000803305.1 Toxocara canis
ATTTCGCTTATCCCAAGATGTGCGAAAAGGTGTAATTTATGATAGGCCCTTGCAAAATTTGGAACACAGCTATAAGGCTGATAGTTGAAATTGTGCATGAAACGAATCAGGAGTACGAGAAAAGACAATTCAATGCACTCTACAAGTCTCCAATAACAAAATTCTTTCAATAACTACTCCATCGTCTTCCCACGCTTCATTCAGCTAGCTATTTTACTGAACAAAGATCTCAGGAGAATTCTTGCCAGAACCATGAACAACGTAATTGCACTTTTTGGCCTCTTCTGTTGGCTAAGTGCCAAAACACATGGCAACTTTAAATAGACAGCACGCACAACCGCGGCCCACAACAAAATAACGAATTGATCAAAATTTCTGAAAATCCATAAAAGCAGCATCAAATAACAAAATCAATGAGCTTCTATGCGCAAAACACCTGAGAACAAATCTCGGCACGAAACAGCACAAAAGCCTTGCAAATTTCAAAGGGAATAGGATGAATAGATATAAATTTTAAAACCCGTATATGTCATACGAAAGACTTCGACCGTAACGAATCACGGAAAAGACAAGAAGATGAGATCAATGGATTGTAGCGCAAAGGTCATTCACTCTGTCCAGCACATCGCTTGAGAGATCTGCAAAAACTAGAAAAGAAAAGCAAACCAAGCAAAACTTTGCGCAGTCAAGTAAATACTACTAGCACTACCAGTTCAGGTATTCTAAGAGAGAGTAGAACTGTAATGAACCTCTTCTGAATAAGATGGACAAAAGGTGGCTTTATCGAAATTATTTTGTTTTGTCAGAAATAAGGAAAAAAAACAACAAGATCGATTAAAAAACAAAGACGGTCAAAATTGTTAGCTAAATTTTTGGTCAACATTCCTTCGCAGCAACGAATACAGCAGTTGTTCGGACAACTGAAGAAGGCAGAAATGGCGATCGTTTCACCTTTGGCTATTTTTCATTACTTAAGAAAATCTTTTTATTCCTCTGTGTACTAGGCATGTGCCGCCGTTGAATAATGGATAAAATATTTCCCAGATATAACAAGGGATCCAGAATTGCATTTGTTTTGTGCAGACGACATTTCCGATTAACTTTAACTACTCTCTCGAAAGCTACCTATTCCAATCAGCAGAGAACGACTTCAAAATAAAACACAAGTAATATTTGTACTACTACAACCCTGGTAGAAATACTGCCCCGTACTTTTCCACGCTATAGATAGGATACGTTATACATTCCGTGCTTTGTAAAAAATGTGAAATTACTGTACCATACTGTGCGTGATACTCTCAGACGCAGAAAACTACCATATAGTAATATAAAAAGGTACAAAAACTTTTAGTACAAGTGAAACCACCGAAAACAGCATACGAAAACAGAAACGGAATATTTTTCAGAAAATGTTCCTCCCTGAAAAACTAACATTCAGAATATGATTACAATTATTCTGCAACATCACACTGTACTGTGCCTTAAGGAAAACCCACTGTACTTGCATTTTCTGCACTCTATACAACTCGTGAAAGTACTGTAATGTAAAAACTTATGCAAGTACTGTGAATTGTAATTTCGCATGGGTGCTGTAATGCGCTGCGGCGTAGTACAGTACAGAAAGTATAAACACTTTTGATACTATTGGCATCATTTGAAAATACGAGTGATAAATTGACCAGCTAACGTTACTCTTACTCCTTTCCGTAGATCGGCTCCAGATCTCATAATACGCTCAAAACCTTACAATTCCACTAAACATTGAACGGCCCTTGGCTTTTTCTATGAAATCCCAGTCCTATATAAATCAACTCGTTTTCACTTCATCTCGCCCCCATTGCAATACGAATCATATGCAATTCATAGCTATGTGCTTTACGACGACCCCAACAGCTCAGTCGAGCGAGGTAATTAATCGAGAAGAGAAAAATTCATTTGCCAGCGACCGGGATTTAGCAGGAGAAGCCAGCGGCCGATTAAAGTTTAGTAGAATTGTCAGACATTGAGTACATTATGAAATCAATGCAGAAACCATATGCGAACTCAGTTTGCATTTGCAGTTCAAACAAAACTGATCACCTACTTTCAGGACTGATCTCGGCCGCCTCTAGAAGGCCTGACCACTTTTCAGCGTTTAAGCATAACGATAGTATCGTCTTCTGAATTTCATGTCGCTTATTTTTCATATGAAATTCTGGATATGTCGCCGCGAAGTCAAAAGTGCCACTGTTCAAAAATTCCTGAAAATTCCCAACGAGAAAGACTATGAACTCCCAGGAGAGAAAAAAAATAAGTGAGGTAGATACCGCTACTCCGTATAAATGTCAAAATGTCGAACACCCCAATACAACGGTGAATATAGAAACTTGGACGACATTAGGAGTTGAAGGGGAGGGCTAGGAGGGTAGGAGCGGATGGGCGTCATTATGAAAACTTAGGATTGGTACAAAAGGCCACGCCAGTAGTTATGCGCTCATAGACGGTTTCCTCAAATTTTCTTTAAAATTTCCACAGTTCACATTCTGAAAAGTTTTTCTACGTTATGCCGGCACTGTCCCATTCTGCTGGGGCAGTGCCTCAGCAGAACGCCGCAATATACCTTACATTTGACTCTTCTTCTACAGAAGTATCTCTACAATCAAAGATGCTAGTACTTCGAAGAAAGTTCCTTAAATTAAAATTCTCCACATATATTCTATTGTTGACCACATAATGCTACCAACGACAATGTTGCAAAGAAATATTTACTCAGTAATTCGAACGTTTGCGCCATGTGACTCTCAACAAACCACCCTCAACACCTGGAAATATCTGTTCTGCACGTATGCATTACCTCCCAATCACTAATGTATTATTCGCTTTATTAAGTATTTCATATTAGCACCAGCACCCCCCCCCCCNGGACTCTCTCTGGCCAACTGATGTGGTTATCTGAATGAAATTAAAATCACTGTAAGCAACCACAGCGACCAGTGCGACATCATCCAGTGTTTTGCCAGTGACGTCTACTTTCTATGTACCTCATCTGTTTCCATCCTTTACCCTAATCATGGGCTCATCTTCTACGGTTTTGAATGACTCGTTGCCCCACCCCTCCCTCCCCCCTCAGGGTCGCTTTACACAGTACGAATGAGGAGAATTCAAATAGCAAAAAATAGTACCACGGACGGCTGGTGAAGCAGAAAGCATCGAGCGTATTCCAGAATAAATAAACCACAATCAACGTTGTTCTGCTGCTGCGGTAAATTACTCGGTAGAATACATCTCAATATGCCAGCATCAAACATTTCCTTTCCCTTCTCTTCATATTTGACTTGTCGGCTGAACACGTACTGTAAATCAAGTTTGTTGAAACACATTACATCACCCGAACGCTGATTCTTTTCTTATCATAAAATGATAGGTAGATTAACAATAGCAAAAGTGCTGATGAAAAATCAATAATGATAAGTGATAATGCCAATAAAAAACAATAATAATTAGCGACAATAATAATCGAGAAACTATGCCTCGCAAACATTATTCATATACAACAAGTATTCCTTAGTGCGAAGACTTTCACCATCAAGTGGGCGGTGGCAGGTCAAAAGCGCTCTGATTACTGGTGGCTGCCAGTCGAAGCCCCGCACCGAGCCGCAGCTCACCAACGTTACGTTACTTTCAGCGGCTGGCTGTGCTCGTAAGGGAAGTGATTGCAAGAATCATCAATCTGTGAGAAATTTCTCGCTGCTGAGCGATTATCATGACCACGAAAACTGGCGAAGTGGGGCTTCCGATGTGGAAGTACTGCAGGTTTAGATTGTTGACAACTGGTAAGATGAAAAACAGATCGCAGAATGTTGTTGCAATAGCAACAAAACTGTTTCATAAAGTATCTGTTTCATAAAAACTAAGATATCAGCGACAATTACCGCAAAGAGTTGACGAACGGTTTCAGTGACATCTTCAACGAGACGACAGTCTCCATCCTGCTGTTGTGAATCGAAAAAGATCAATGATGAGAAATGGTTAGTCGATATTTTATCAGCATCATTTCGAGATTTGATTAACAGCGACGGAGAACAGACAATTACCAACATCCTGCAAAACGAAACACTCGAGAGCGAAAAGAAAATAGAAGTAGTCGATATCTTGCAAAAAAAAAGTAACGTGAATTTCTTATCAAAATGTAATATAGTATAAAGTGAGATTCTCGAAAATGTGACAAATAACATCGAAAAGAAGGCGGGTCGATAACGATACAAGATAGGGACCTGCAGATGTGGTGGGCTGAAAAAGGGAAGGTTGACAACCCACTATAATAAACAGATCGGAAGAGTGACGAACCAATGTTGCTGTTCGATGATGGGGATCACGATAAAGTCGGCGTCAAAAATATCCACCTTCTCGACCCAGAAATTCACATATGTACGACATTCCTATGAAAACAAAAACAAATTTATTGCGGTGATAGAAATTACGGAAATCCTAAACCCATAATTAAGGTGTGACAAATGGCATATAAGTTACTCTACTTTATTTTATGCATATAATGGCATAAAGAATAAAGAAAACATAACAACGAGAAAGGGGAGTGGAAAAGGGAGATAACAGTAAATTGTGCTAGAAGAAAATCAACAGCCATTTTAACACACACGCACAATCACGATTAGCTCAATATCGTATCGCGATTTGGGCAGTTTTAATAATTTCGAGAAATTCGAAAGCGTTTTTATTGCCATATCATGCCATTCTTTTAACATACTATTCCAGTCTCGTTCTAAACTAGCGTTGTCGTCGGCTTATTGCTGACATAAAATCGGACGAACGAATGAAGCTGCAGATGCGTTCGTCGATGAGGCCCCCGATACACACATAAGAAAAGCGGTACTTGATTTCTGAATACGCCTGAAACACCTCCCCCCCCCCAAAAAAAAAGCTTTGAAAAATTTTTTCCTCTTCGATTTTGTTCCCTCTTTTTCTTCCTGTCCTCTTCTTATGCTTGACCTACTTTTTTTTATTTTTTAAAGCCGGATGCGACCTCGGCTCGAAATCCGGACATCATCTGCGACTAAATAGCGGCAAATAAAAAGGGATTTAAGATCATATTTGTTCAGACAATGAGGTCAGTCATCGATTCGACAGAAACTTAGAAAAAAAATTTCCTCGAATCTTTCGTCCCTCCTGCCATGTAGACTACTTCGAAAGGCTCACAATCATTCAATTTGTTCCGATATCCGCTGATGACAATGATGTTTTATATCCTTGAATTCTATCAGCCTTTCTAAAAATATCCGAGATCCAAGTGTCGATAAACCCCCCAACACAAACTGTTCTTTCAAACGAAGACCGGTAAGGTAATACTCATATGATGAATTATTTCAAAAAAGAACGATACCTTTGAGAAGCATGCTTCTGGATCTGAATCCATAACGGTGAACTCTTCGAGCGGTCGCCCCGAAGTCCTTAGACGATGCCAAAACAGAGACGGTAGTACGTGAATTTCTGACGTTCTGCAAATGTACTACTATTTAGTCATAACTTTGACTTAAACTCAATAACATCAATATCATGTTCATCAGAAATACCCAGATGGATAAATATTCCAATTTGGGGAGAAAAGAAAACGGCGATCAAGCAGCGATGAAAAAGGGAAAATTTCCGCTAAGCCAAAACATCGTTTCGCGGTATCTATAAGCAAGCATACAACAGCCATGTTGTGAGATGCAAATGAATGGCATACGATCGAATTTCTCGACTTCTGATGAAGCTGTCCCAGAACCAACATCCCGAATGCCAGTTTATAACATACCTACCGGACTGATGGCGCCCCCCCCTCCCCCCTATCAAATCAAACGCTACCACCCTGTTCATGGCAGTCTGTTTTCCAGGATGAAAATGTCTCGCCAAAAAAACAATAACTCTAATGGTTATTTTTTGTCAGTTACTGCTAATAATAATTGCGTGTTCTGAGATGCGGTAAAATGGTCATTTTCCGTCATGTCTGAGAAGAACATTGCAAGTGATAACGTGGCTCTTCGGGTGATGTTAAGTGGCAAATAGTTGCAACCATTCTTGTCTCGAAAATTTATTTAGCCTGGCCAACAACAAACTACGGAAATAGGAGAAAGAAAGCAAACCGTCCCATGGTTTAAAAAAAAACATTTCATCAAGGTTGATTTGCGTTCGCCGTTTGCAACTTGAAAATACTTCCCCCCACTCCCCTCCCTTCTCCCTTCTAAGGTTCCGCTTATCAAAAAATTGAATTTTTTGAAGGAATATAAAAAAACAGACACGTCATCGGGAAGCATATGCGCGACAATGTGATTCAAGTAGAAGTCAATAATCGTATCGTTCAAAAGTGCTCCTTCGGCGAGCGATACGAAATCAGCAACTTGAATTTGCATTGTCAACAACGGAAAACGAATTCGTATCATTTCCTCATCTCCGTCCAGCATCATAATCTCCAAGTCCTGCAACAACAACAAGAAAACATTCAAAAAATTATACGCAGAAGCTTCCTCCCCTTCACTCACCTCATATTACATACAATGAAAAAGGGGGGGGGTGGAGGAGGAACGGGGTAATGTTGAAATGAGAGAACAAATGAGTAAAAAAGGGGAGAAGCAATAACAGAAGCCTCCAAAACATTCAATTTCATGAAGTGGATATTATTAAAATCGAGAATCTTATAAATATATGGATGTAAGTTCGAAGCTATATGATATAAAAATCACCATGTCCCTGCATAATTAGCCGATTATTTTTAACTTAAGCGAAAAAGTTGCTCAGGCCTTACCGATTGCTCTCCGATGGAAGATCTGACCTCGGTCTCAGAAATGTGTCGAAATTTACTATGCTTATGTGGATGACGCCTGTACACGAACCTCAAAGCATCCGATCGCTGCAACAAAATTCAACGTCGAACTTGCGGTAAAAAAAAGTCGTTAAACCATTCCACGCGAGGAATGATGATTCTAGCATTCAACAGACAGCTTTTTTAGTTTGGAAGCCGGAAATATAGTCTGATCGGAATAACTTGGCCACGATGATACGGAACGGAATAGTCAGGGAATCAAAAACTGGAAAGTGGCTCGTAGTCGATGAAACGCGGTCCGTGTAGCATATTAACTGAAACGTTACCGAAGCCCTAAACAGTTTTACAACGTTGCAATTATAGACTGAATGTTATTTTACTTGCCATATCATAATTCTCAGAATCTCATGAAGTGGCGGCCGAAACAAAAAATTACTTCGAGTATATTCCACTATTCGTAAATCCTCAGCAATGCTTCGCCAAACAAGAAATTTATCAAGAATCAAACAGCGGAGAAGAGATGCTTTTTTAAGGACAACCTAGAATTACCACCCTGAGGCAGAAAACTGGATGAATTGTTGAAGTAAAGCTCAGTGGGTGTAAAGCTCCAAGAACAGCGGAGACTAGACGGATCGACTCTTTGTTAAGGCAGATGGACTGAATAAAGCAAAGAAGAAAAAATACCTTCTATCCATAATCGGTCTTTTATCTTCAACCATTGCCGTTTCAAAGCTGACATCACAATCTTTCCAAAGCTTAGCTGTACTGGCTAACGTGCAAATGGATTTCAAAGTCAAAAGTAGTGACTGGAAAAATAGTTGCAAAGAACGACAAAGCTTGAATGATGGCTGTAATCGAGTAAAGAAAAAAAGAAAGGAAATCACCTTAAAATGTGCACAACCTCCTCGTACCGATCGCTGAACATGCGCTCCTTTCGTAGAGATATTGGCTGCTAAGGCCGATTCATGGATGCAAGATTTAGAGATTTTCATCGATTCTTGACCCTTAAAAGTAAATATACAATTGACTGTACTTGAGTTTTCCCCAGAAACGTTTTCCTCATAATCTCAAAAACATAAAAAGGTATTTTTTTCCTTCAAAATAAAACCCTTTTATTTTGAAGGAAAAAAGTGACAAAAGTGATAAAAACCCTTTTGATTATTTTTGCTCTCAATACTTAAAAATTGTTAAGGACTACACCATTATTGTACTCTCTTCAATTTTCCAACTTCGTTTATGACTATTCCCTCGCTTTTCACATCGATTATTCGAGTGCAAAATAAATAACGCGTTGAAATCATTTCAGAATCTTGTACCTTTGCAATCACAAATTATCGAAAGTATTTCGACGTTCGCAGATATTATAAAAATGAAAATTATTATTTCATTTTTGTCGTCGACGAGAGTTCAGCAGATCACTTTTTCAGGGGGCAATTATCGCTTAGGTTCGACGAGAAATTGTCGATTATATAGTAAGTAGTAAAATTGTCACCTTCTCACCGCAATTAGATGAAATTATCGTCAAAAAGGTTGCAGTTTGAACGAGAAGAATCAGAGGCAAAAAATCAACTGCAATCATCATTTCGAAGAAATCTTTAGTGCTATTTACACAGAAGCCTAAACACAATAATGTTTTCTTTTTCAAAAGAAGTTTTATTCCGGCCAACCCTTATAAAACAGAAATGGTTGAAAGCACTAGCATATCCAAGAGCACTAAGCGGCTCCGTAACCACTAAACGACTCCGCAACTCGTCACTCCGCTCCAATTCTCGACAAACGTCTCCAAGCTCTCGATCTCCTTATGAGTGAACCAGCCACCATACGTGTAAATTAGCACCAAATACAGCTTATGCAAACAGCTACATTAAACGCACTCCATACTTTATAAGACTTCAAGACATTTTTCGACTAGTACCTCCTCCCGAGTTGCTTTTCTTAGCTCCCTTCTCCTTCACACCATCTCCCATCCGGCACCTCTCCCCCCACCTCCCCTCCACCCTGTCAAATGCACAACAGTTAGTTTGCCGATCGACTACTATATCACAACGATGCAATCTCACCCTGATCCATGATACAGTCCAATGAGCGCACACTTTTCGCCGTTACTTATAAGGTCAACATTACTAACGAGTTAGAAGCAAAATAATACGACACACAACATGCAAACAACCGAACAAGTGAAGAAACAGAACCCCGAATAACCTGTAAAGTGACGGAACATTGCTTTAATAGCAGAATTCGGCTAATTATGATTAGCGCGGGAATTTGAAAATTTCGCCTTTTTTCGTATGGTACCCCAACTGTCAATGCCACCGCTCTATGAGATGAAAATGCGTCAGATATCCGACTTGTATAAACGGCGAATTTTTCACAATGGCTCATTCCATTTCAACTCATTTACTGACGCAGATGCCCGTTTATATCACAGTTCAATCAAAGAGGCCTGAATACTTTGGATTCGTATACCAGCTTAGTATTACCTCTCAATTAGAAATGGAGAGAATGATGGGAGGAGGAGGGAGCGAAGGGGGGGGGGGGGGGGGGGGGACAGAAACCACAACTGATGTGTCAACTTTGATTGCAGATCATAAACGTCTCCTGAAAAAGGTAGGGGAGAGAAAATCGAATCAAAAAAAAAGTAGAGGACACGTGAAGATCTGACATATTATCAGAACCCCCACGAAACTTTGCCCGATCCGAAGGTCAGGAGATCAAGAGGTCAGGACGCCATTGTACTGTTGCAAAGATCAGAAGCGCTGCAAAAAAAAAAAACTGCTTTTTTTGCAAAATAATGCATAATCGGTTGCCAGGTGAGAAGCTGAATCAAAAACACGCTTAAGCGGATGCCAGCGGTGATTCGCTATTGTGATACGGTTTCATAGCATGCGTGCTCCGGTCTCATATTGCTTTGTGCTATCTTGTTTTTGTTTTGGTAGGGGCAGAGGTAACGATTCACGCTCGCCTTGCGAGTTTCTGTTTTGCATGATGAAATATGAGGCTTAGCTTGTACTTTGCTCCTTCGTTGCTGCTAATAGTTTGCTGTCGTATATCAGCCTTTTATTCGCTGTCGTTATTCAGTTTAATAAAATTACTTGGACACATTCTCCAAGGTACACGACAAATTAGTGCGTCGGTCGGGAACGATTGCTAAAAACGGGCCCTTGGTTATTAAAAAAAAATGAAAGAGAGAGAAAATTACGCGATCAAAAATAAAAGGAAATGTCCTCACGGGCACGTTTTGGAATCGGTGCAGCAGAAGCGGCCTTGCTGAGAAACCTAAAGGATGCCGCAAATATCATAAGGATCGAACCGAAAGGTGACTCCGAAGAAGAGTCGAAAGACTTTACGATATGCAAAAAAGAAAATTGAAAGAAAAGCTGAACAGGATCACCGAAAGCGTTAGTACTTTTGCGCGTATCAACGATGAATGGCTAAAAGAGAACGAAAAGCTCAGCTAAGACAAGAGAAAAGCAGCAGAAGCTAAGTATACGGAGATAGTCGCTGACGATAACGGTATACTTAACATAACTGAAGAGGCAAAAAATGAAATTGTGGCAGTTGAAATGAGTATAACAGATATGCAAAGCATTTTGACCATGTATCCTAAATCGAAGTGCCGAGTTTTCTAGGTCCCCTCAGCCACCAAAGCCATCAGCAAATTCGGTCAAATTGCCAAAAAATCACTCTCCCAGAATTTCATGGAGATCCAAAGTGGTTATCATTTTGGTCTGCCTTTGAGGCAGCCGTCGACTCCCAACACATCCCAAAGATTCAGAAGCTTGCGTATCTACAAGGATGTATGAAAGGAGTTGCCAAAGAAGCGGTAGCGCGATTTCGAGTGCGAGACGAAAATTACGACGAAGTACTGAAAATGTTCCGCCATGATTTGCTGACGAAGAGATTATGCGGAGGACTTTACATTAGGAGCTAAAAGAAGTCCAATCAGTAAATGAATTGCGCGCTAACTTTGAAATGGTTGAGAGAATTATAACGGAGCTCAACAATCTCGGTGACGAATGTAGCGCAATGCAATTGGAGATACTGATAGAAGAGAAGCTGCCAAGGTTGGCGTTGAGTGAAGTTTATGATAAAAAGGAAAAGGAACACGGCTGGAACTTGAAAAAATTGAGGGTACCCATTGATGTCATTCTGAAGAAAAGTGAGGCGATAAACAAAATCTGTGAGGACCGCTCGGGGTACGTGTTCAGGGCTGAAAGACCATTTATCAGAGGGCCCCACACCAAAGATTGGAGTGAGAAATTTCACGATAAGAGATCTTTGCAGCCAGGATGGATATCAGAATGGTGAGGTGCGAGTTCACCTGCAGAAGAAAACTGCGCAAATATTGCGCTTCTACAATAGTTGCGGTGAAGGAAGAAAATAAGGAAAATGGGCGAAAGCCTTATACATTCTGTAAGGTGGAAGACTGGAATAATTAATGTACTGAATATTCCGACTTGAACAGTTGAACGAAAACAGCCATCAAAGCAAATCTTTGTTTCACCTATGAAATGACCATCTCAGTAATGATTGCCAAATTGCAAAGTAAAACTGTTACGACTGTAAAAGGAATTATAATACTGCCCTTTGTACACGGACCAGAAAGGGAGCCAGGAGCCCAGCGAGATCAGACAGGTAAAATGGCGCAAGAAAAAGCGATGGTCGGAATGACTGGGGTAAACAGTGATCCCAAAGAAAAGAGAAACGTTACTTTCGTGATGTGTAAAGAAGTGACTATCATTAATCCTAAAAATGAAAACGCAAAGAAAGTTCTTGTATTCTTTGACACTGGTAGTCAAAGGCCTTACATCGGAACCACTCTAGCAGACGAGAAACGATAAAATTGGAAGACAAGGAAGGACGAGGGATGAAAGGATACCTGTTCAGGAAGAGGGTACAGCAATCATCGATGAACTACGCGATGGAGCTGAAAATGTTTTGAATAACACTAAGACGGAAGTGGATGTGGCTGCAGAAGAAATCCAAACGAACTTGAACATAATCATTTGACATTGCAATTCCGTGACCATACGCATCCTCCTGGCGACCATCTTCGTAGGATTCTTGTTGATCTAGTTCAAATGTAGGATTTACCGCTTAGTTGTACGCAAAACCAGACATAGCCATAAGAACCACATAGAAAAAATAAGAGATTTCAAACTTAGAACAACAAATAGGACGAATGGGAAAGCAAAATTCAAAAGACATTGACTCGGAGAATACAACCGATATGATCGAAAATAATAATACGATAATAATAACACAATAACAATAATCGGAAAACAACCGAAAACAAGGCTCGAAATCGATATAAGAAGAGAAAGAGTTCAGTATACTCCACTGAATGAGCTTAGATTCAGTAAGAACAAAAAAACCAGTGTTACAACTTGCAGTAAATAAACTTTCGTCAGTATGCATTTGAAACACCTAAATATTTGCGGTCCTCTTTCATGAATCCCAAACAACATTGAACAACACCCAAGAAACACCCTTACCCACATTTTCCTTCCCGTGTACAAATTTTATGAGTTTCCAAAATGCCAAAATTTCACCCGATTTCATCTCGCAGCTGATGGTGTTCACATACTAATTTAATGTAATTCACTATATACAAAATATGTACTTATTCAATTTTTTGTGGCGTAAGACGAAATCATTTTACAACGACCGAAGTTTCATTTAACAATCGATAATCCTAATTTATGCTAATATGTAAACCTACTAACCGCAATCTCAGCAAATTTCCTTCAGTGAGTACTTTTCAATTTCAATGCGAAACATCCTCCGGTAATCATCAAGACTTGAAGTAAGTAGAAATTTACATAAATAGCAAAAATGAAATACATCTAACATTCTAAGAATTGTTTCCTCAAACTGTATCTAATGTACGGTTGTTCATTAGCTCAATGGAACGCTAACATCGTATGTGGCAAAAAATAATTCCAGCAAAAACGTTTATTTACTTGGAAGGAACACCAAAAAAGTTTTAAGTGCACGGGCAACAACAGAAAAAAAAAGAGACAGTATAATACAATTTACCATATAACCGTACATGAAGTCGAATAAACGGCTTCCATGGTGACCGTATAGCTTCACTCGAGGCCTTTATTCCAGGACACACGGTAACCAAATATCACAGCGGCCATGGTGAATACCAAAGCAATTCAACAAAATGACGCAAAATCGGAAATGTCCAAGTAACTTTTCGAAAAGCCAAATATAACATCAAAACGTTCACATGGGCACCCGGCAGTTCAGAAGAAACCTTAATAACAAAGACAATTAATAAATCAGGTGCATGTGCATATAGCCGAGCTTACTCAAATCTGCTAGCACTCGACCAATTCCTCTCTTTATAAAAATTAGGAAAAAATTTCAAGCTCACCTCCTCTCTTCGCTTCCACTTGGTGAAGAAAATCATATTTGAAAAGATCTACTGGAGTAACAGCATGACAGATTTCGCTACGAGCACGGTCAAAACCGCCAAGATCAGCGACCACCAGAACTCCGCAATTTCGGTGTTTTTTTGTTTCGGGGCGGGTTGAGTAATCTAAGTGCGTCAAACATTGCCGAAATTTTGGCTTTGTCCATCCCGCCCCCCAGCCCCTCCATCGACAAATACGATCGATCAGCATCTCTTAGCTCGACAAGACGCCAAATGTCACGACGTTAATAAAGAGGTGAACTTCACACATTCCTGTAAGGATTAATCAACCAGCGGCTTTCAATACACTTTTTGTAATGCTGTGCTTAAAACTTACGCCTATCTCCCTCCTCCCCTTCCTTCCGTCTTTAAAGCAAAACAACCTTCTAGAAAAAACCAATCATAACACTGACAACCTTCTTTCTTTTGCAGTAATCCCAAGGAAGATGGTCATTATTATGAGCAGTGAGCACTTAACGTGCCAGAAACTTACCGTTCACCATAAAAAAGGTTATTCCGCTATCAAAGATAAGTGAAGATAAACACACGTAACATCCACAGACCATAACCCCATTTACTACCTTCCATAACAACACTTCCCCCAATTCAAATAAAGCTTTGCTAAAAAAAAATACAAAATAGCCATGAACGATGCAGTCGGAAGATAGAGAAATCAACAGTATTAGATAGTAATATGACGCTTCAATAGAAACATATCGTGTGAAGAATGTTCCTCTTCGGATTGTTCTGCTCGAATTCAGTTAATATTTCATCGATTTCGTTGTCCAGATCCTCACATGCTTCCAACTGCAACAACTCAACTTAAGCCTGCCAGCTCGGCATCATTACCGCTGAGAACACTTCCAAAAAGCATTCGTACTTTTTATAATGCACTAGACTTTACCAAAAAACAGTGTAGTATCAAATGGAACTCAGAAGTACAGCGCCATATTCACAAGTATTTTTGGAAAACGTAGAATATACCATTCATGCCCCAAAAAGTATCAAAGCGATAGCACTCCTATCATAGCACTAGAAAATACGCGGAATTTTAGTGCCAGAAAGTATTGTGGTAGGTGCGGTATTCTTAGAAAAATGGAACTGCGAGGTACGGCAACGTATCTATGTCATTATGCAGAAAAACTACAGCACAGTATACCAGGAGAAATAAATAAAAGTAACTTTTTAGCAAAGGGATCACAAAAATAAATAAAAATTACTGACCTTTGCACAAAGTTCGCATACAAAGAGAGCGCCAATTGTAGCCTCCTCATGGTTGTCCTGAATATCGATGTTGATTACATGCACGCTATCACCATCATTCGACTCACGCGTTTGCAGGTCCTCCAAGATCTGGAAACATATTATAAAGCCTTAACCATCATCTCCGATCCATATAATAAAGCTCTAATCGTTCTCTCCCTCCCATATAATGAACCTTTAACCACCGTCTTTCCCTATCTCTCCTCTTCCTCATACCGCTGCCCTCAACAATTCACAGGCAATTTCAGCATTAAAGCAGCTCATTTGCATATAGTAACATTTCCAATCAGAATGAGTCCCACAAGCAGTTAAACATTAATTATTAATCAGTAAACAAATGGAAAAAATCATCAAAGAAAATTCGATGCATCTATATATTACTATTTGATTAAGAGGACTGTTATGTACTTCTATAACCGTTCAGCAGCGATTACGTCTCCAGCGAAGGGTTGTAGATTTTTTAACACTTTTACAAGGAGCGAGAACGATCGCATTCGAAATAGCCATTTTTTTTGGAACAAATCCCCATCCGTGCTCACTCTTTTTCCATCATCGGTAGCGCACTATTGGGCTCGTTTTTTCCACTAACTCTAAGCATGCCTCCCATTTTTTTCTTTTCGTGAGGAAAATTACATAACAGTTATACATCCGAGCTTCCTTCAATAGAAAACTTAGGGAGAAAACATTGACAGAAAAAACGCGCTTACCTGATCGTAAACCCTCTCTTCTAAACAAATAATAACGTCGAATTTCCCTTTAAAATGTTGAAATTTCTGCGGCATCCCCTTTATTCGCCTATTACGATCCAGCATATTTAGAAGGCCATTTTGCGTATACCTAAAAAAAGAGTGCATAAACGACCAATAATGCATATAACTTCGAACGTGAGCCCGGGGCGGGGGTGGGGAGGGAGGGGCGGAGGTGGTCACTGAGTCCATGTTTCAGACCAGGCTTAACCAATGCCACAAAATATTTTGTAATCTGTTTCACAAGAGATAAAATAATAACGAATTCAGAATTCAGTGAGCTATATGCGTTGTTTTTCATATCGTTGTTAAGCCCACAGAGCAAAATGGTATGCGATTCCCGAAATGCTTTGAAGAAGGAGCTTTTAGGCACCAAGATTAATACTTGTTTTTTGTACATATAAAGGGCAGCAAGCCACAGCAATACAGCGATTTCAATCAAAACGCAAAACCGCACGTAGATCCACATTTTTATATCAACAACAGCTATGCCGCAGTTTCGCACTCCAAGATGGTTTTTTGGAATTCAAGGAAATGTTTGGAAGCACCTTCTGATCAGCAGTATTGTGCTGCAAACTAATTGACTTTTCTCTTCATGCGATTATCTTCACTACAGCATTCGAGCAGATCAATGCTCTGTTGTGGAGACCCACTTCAAAAGTTGTCTGGTTTGACCTTTCAGCGGGCCAAGAAAAAGAAACAGCGAAATAAAAAGAATTGCGAAATGAAGGTACTACACCATACACGGATCGTAGGCTGTTGCAGTCTGAAATACAGTGAATCACTTACGGTCATCTCGCAATTCTCTTGAACTGGTTTAAACTGCTCAACTGGACCCCTCTTATAATTCGCCGTTTCAGAAGCAACTCTATCAATACAACCATACTACGCATTTCGCTGGGCCTACAGCAGAATTTACACCACAATGATAGGAAAAAGATAACACGTAAGTGGGGTTTCACCAGTCAGTTTCCGCCTCTATACGTCGCCATTTAAAAAAAATGTTATGAAGGAGTCGGAGCATAAAGTATGGCTGTCCCGAGCACAAAAAATAATCGATAAAAGCTTGCAGTTGTGGGTCCTTTGACTTGAGATCGTTGTAGATGAAGTCATAAGACGCAACGCCGAATTCGTAACAATTTGGACGATCGGGTGATGGACCAGGCAGTTTCACTTGACTTCCCGATCCAAACGATTCCACATTAAAGCCACGCTTCCTGAGTAAATCAAAACGTGATCGCAATAGATGATAAGAACATATAAAAGATTGAAGGCGACGTTCGATTTCCTCTTCTCTACGTCGGAA
>JPKZ01003246.1:0-11104 GCA_000803305.1 Toxocara canis
CACACACACACACACGCACACAGTAGACACACCACACATCATACAGACACCACATGCACAACACTATGTGCACAAAACATCACAGACGCATACACACCACACACACACACTCGCACACATTACGTGTGCACGTCACACATACACACATCACAAGCCACACACGCAAAGATACACAATACACACACGCGCGTGCGCAGACCAAGGCTTCCTCTTTTCTAACACGGAAATACGTTACTGCAATGGTTCGTAGAAATCTATTGAAGCTTCTCTGGAGTTCAATCCTTTTCGTTTCTTCGAGCACAGTTAGTGAATTTGTACTGCATTTTGCCTCTCACTGATGTTTCACAATGAAAGTTGCTTCAAACTACATATAACAGAGCATCGTGCTCTTGCCCCATTGTGCTCTCACAGCTATCAAGGCCGTCATTTTAAACACGGGGACAGGCTCTTTGTGAAACTGATGCCTACAGAATCCCTGATTTTTAATATACGACCGTTTTTTATGGATGATCTTTTGAAATTCGTGCCTTAAAGGCACTGGGCTCGTTTCTGGCTTTGGCGTATTCGGCCGTCGATTGAGGTGGCAATATGAAAAAATCAGAACAGCGGTCTTGTGTAAATTAGAGGTCGCCAATGACAGAAAGTGTCTGCGCCAGAAGGATCTCATCTGCTATTTATCTGCTGTCAAATTTGAAAGCACTGCTGAACCATACGCTAGGCACTACTGCGCTTTTGGCAGTGTGCTTCGTAAAGAACGACGGTTATTGTCCTACGCATACTAAATGATATGGGCATTCATCTGTAGGAGAGCACATGTACTCCTGTGTAACCAAGAAATTAATTAACCCTCAAATGCCTGACGAACCAACAGTGTTTCTGGGGTTTTCTAGGGACTATTCTCCGGTTTTTCGCCTCTACTCCTATTGTCGCTATTGTCATTGTCCTCGCCGTCCTGTTTTCGTTCTCCGTTGGCGACGGCCGGTGCTGATAATCGATTTGCGGTAACCAAAACATTCGGAGCGGATGCAATACTCCTTTCACGAGTATTGCATCCACACTTGGAACATCTCGGCTCTTAAGGATTTTAGGTGTAGTTATACGCTATAAAGTACTGAGAAAACAAGGTTTGGAACTGCCTGGGATTTCATAAAACTTGTCTTTGGGTACAGGACCCGTCGTAGATAGGCGTTCAAGGATCAAAGTGGTTAACCTTTAACGTATGGAGTAAAATGATAGTTGTTTTGACAAACGGTCTGCTTGTCAAGAAGAACGGACACAGAAGCAGCAGCCGTTTGGTGTGGGCCACAAATGATGTACACGAACGGCAAAAGATTTTGATTGCCAGTTGGGAGTCGCGTAATCGCGCACGACTCACGACGGGCTTGAACAAACGTAAGTGAGTTAGTGCTTGCCGCACCGCAAACCAATCTACGTGGTGCCAGTGCATCAGTGCATGTGTTGTTCAAGTGAACACGCATGTAAATAGCTTACACTTTTCCAATGTTTCAAAAAAAAAAATTATTTACAAAATGGCAGCGATTGTGTGATTCAGATTCCTGCGTCAATTGTTTTTCTGTGAGTTTAGGTCAGCGTCCGCTACTCATCCACCTCTTCTCCTTGAAGGCTTGGAGGGGAAGGAGAGATAGTGGTTGTAAAAGATTTTTTTCTCCGAGAGCTCTCTTTCTCCCTAAAAGAACTCTTCTCCCCCCAACTTCCCGTAACGTTCCCACTTCCTTCTAAACTGCAGCAGTCCTTCGTTATTGCAAGTTCTGATAGCATTGTGCACCAGTCAAAAAATAAAAAATAAAACGCTGCATTATCAGCGGTTTATTCGTCGCAATTTGTAGTATGAATAATGTACTGTACTTCGTCCCATAAAGTGGTATACACAGTGAACTCATTAGTGAAGTGGTACGAATACTATCAATTCCTTTTGAGTATGAAAGCTTTCTTTGTCATAATGTATCGCGGCGTAATACAAAAAATATGTTTTCTGCACAGTGTGATACAAATGATATCACTAAACGAACCACCTTATCTGGTGTGATGACTGCACTGTACCTTCTCACAAAGTTTTTTTTTGTGAGGAGGTACAGCGCAGTCATCATACTCTACTGTACCTCCGTACTTCAGTTCAATATGCATTGTACAGTACGGTACAATATATTACTAGTGTCTAGGTACAGTGAAATCACTGTTCGTAACCCTCCGATGCCACTAAGTGGAGCGCGGTTGCACACACCTGAGCGTTTGAATGATGCCGCGACCTAAAAATGCGGACAGGAGGGCGAGTTTTGGCGCTCTAGGACGCACGCCCCTCCCCTCTCCATTTAGCGCTAAAAATTAGGACAGTGGGATGGAAAAAGGGGAAAGGTGGAGACGTCAGATTTAAGGACCACTACAGGGGTTCTCCCTTGGAAATGCGCCTCGGTGTGGTGAAAAAGAAATGACCTGCCACTGTTTTATTTTACGATTACCACTTTGTTCATCAAACTGAAAAGAGAGAGTAAGGGAAGAAGGGAGCTGCGCATTACTTATGGTCATTGGTCATTTCAGGAGTACCCACTATGTTCGTTTATTGTCATGGATGTATGCAAATCATCATGAACGATTTCTCGTAGATAGTTTATTTTTATCAGTGACCTGTGAGTGTGCTTATTGTGTGTACACTGACTTTGCGCTAACTAGGAGGTATCCATATTTTCACATGTTTCATTGCAGCATATCATTTCTTGCCCGTACAACTAACAATCACAGCAAACACATATGGTTCCACTGTCTGAGCCACAATAAACGAAACACCGTGTATTGTCACAATGTTTGCAGTGACGTGATTTCATAATACCATGACTTAAGCTAAATGCACATGGTGAGTTGGTGCTCGTTCAACGAAATGTATAGAAATATTTTTGTGGCCACAAATTTGACAGCAAATGCAACGAAACGAAGACGGCATCGATTAAACTCTAGATGTACATTCGCGTTGCAAGTGGCATGTGACAAATTTCACACAACATTCTTAGCTCAATAACAGCCAACAATGTCAGTGACAGAACCTGAAACAGGAGAGACCAAATTTCGAAAGAAAAACACTGAGGCTTCGACACTTTATTATGAGCAACATTTCATGGTACAGCTGCACATTAGTCGAGCTCAGATTCAGCGATAAACATACATAGTAGCAAGTGGAAATGTTGCCCGTAAGCGTGCAACACGTGCAATACCTGCGCATCAATATGAGGTCGCAAGTTCGATCCTCGCTTGCTCATAATGCTTTCACTCGCCACCACAAATAAATGGTTATTATTGAGTCTCAGCCGTTTCTTTTGTTTGACTCGGCGACACACCCATAAATGCGAAACAGACGAGGTGAGGTGAACTACCATTGGGCGCATGGGCTCATTGATTTTGACGAATTTTATTGCGTTAGGCAAAACTTCTGCTCCTCGAATGAACGTCGGGAAAAGCGTGCTCAAAAGCGCTTTGGTGACTGACCGCCAAATTGTCAATCGAATGGAGAAACAAACAAATCAGCTGAAACAACTTCTCTTCGCCTTCAGTGTTAGGTCATCACGCAAGAACGGACAGATTCTCATACAGAGTGCTCTCTGTTTAATAGCTTCACTGGTGTGGGCCCCATGAAAACTTCATATTTTCATGGATTAGGCCACATACTATACGAAGCACATGACGACACAAACTACAAATCACAAGAGAATTTATCATTCATGGTTGGTGTAGGAATCCGAATAATGGCCAATAAAATGGAACTATCTAATATAGTTACAAAGAGCAACTTTCGTACAACAACATCACGAATTCTTTGTAAAGCATGAAAGTCTAAATTGGCACTACTGAATCACCACCTGTACTATTGTAAAAGAACGTTATGATTATGTTAAAATAGTATGAAATCCTTATATAAAAGTGTGAAACCACGCGCAGTGATTAGAAGAACTATTACGAAGGTGTGACCGTTGTTTCGGGACACACAGTTTTATCGCAGCACCATAAAGCCAGATGTAGCACAAACCGTCCTGTACATCGGGAAACCAGACACAATTCCGTTATATCTAATGATGCCTTACATAGTTAGAACCAGTTTCGTTATATCCGATATTCCGCAGTGGTGGAAAATACAGTGGAGCCCAACCACCCGTCCCAGTCGACTGTCCAAGAATTGGCCTATTGTTAAGCGTGATTATGCACCAAGCACTATGGGCTACTACAACGTCTTGATCCTTGCTGGCTACTACTGGCAACCGTGACCTGCCGAATGCCGAATTCGGCTCAAAGGCTCCAACGTTGAGTGCCGAAAAATTCGCTGTTCGGCATTCCACCGATTTTGGTTTCAGTGTTCCACATGAGGATCCCCGAAAAGTTCCGCTCTGCACAAATTTCGAGATCGGCTATTCCATAGAAAATTTGAGTGCTCCAGTGATTATTTCGTGGTTCAGCGTTTTTAAGCACGGCAGAAACGTTTTATTTTTTGAAATCTATTTCTAACTTCATCCTACATAATGCGGTCATTTTTATTGTTGTTTTAAAACCACTCTTTACTCCTAGTGATGGCAAATTCGTAATTTCTTTCCAGTACTTTTTTTGTTGTGCTCATACAGAACTATTCTGGGGGTTTCGTCTACCCCCTGGAGAAAAAGCTAATGCTGCAGTTAAAAAAATAAATTTCTGGAGCTTGACTGAGGAGGAAGGAGTCTCTGCTGAATGTTTGAAAATCCGGTCTTCCGCTGAAAATTTACGTATTTCATATTCCACCAAATTTTGCTTTCAGCGCGGGACTCTCACATTTATCTGCCACAGTTCTCAATGGCGGTCCGATGAATTCAGATCTTGCTTGCTTTTACAGTCTGCTGCGACAACCGTGCAGCAAGGCCGAGATCGAGGTCGTAAAACGATGGAAGTGTGAGCATCCTGCCGACTTTGAGTTGGCTTTCGCAGAGACTAATGCGAACAGGCCCGACATGAGAGCGAGACAAAGAAGAGAAACATTGAAAAAGGAAAGAGAGGGAATCAAAGCAGAAAATACTGTTTTCTTAGAGTCCTTCGTACTGTTTACATAAAATTTTCGCATAACAAAAGAATGCTCGCACTTTTATGAAACAAAATATGGAATTACCAAAATCGTACGAAAGTAATCACCAGTTGTTGAAAGTGTCTGATCATCGCAGATGCGAGATGGCGCACTGTTTTCGTTTTTTTTTTCGTGGACTATGTACGGCTTGCTTGAGAAATGGTTACTTTTTCACTTGAAAGATGCGTAGGGCGGCAATAGGACAGTTTAACTGATGAATTCAGTGCGATGTGAACTACTCTATGTAAATACAAAAACTATATAAGCCAATAACGCACAACATACAACTTTTCCGAAATAATATAGCTCATGCAATTATGTGCATAATGGATTAGAGAAATTGTACCGCGTTGGAAGTGAGGCGTTCCGCAGTCGCCGTGATTGCAATGTACATGACGCATTCTTCAGCATTCGTTCTTTGTGACAAGACTGAAAAACGAACGCGTCTAGAAATATGAAACGGAAAATATGTTCATTGAGGAGGAAATTGTCGCTAATTTTGAAGTGTTTGAAGAAATGTTATTTACGCTCTTTATGAGCAATTACAATAAATTTTTAGCGCTCCCTATTATGCTTCGTTTCGAAATATTTCAAACAACAACACCTCATCTCGCAGTTTACCAGCACATTTCGGAAGGCTCTAAAAAATCGGCACCGGTGAACGTTAAAAGAATGCCATTCGGAAATTATAATTCGTATGTATCACGGAGATAGAAAGCGGCTCGTTTGCCAATACCTTTTATAGCATGCACGGCACTGACTGCTGTTGGTCGGCAGAGATTCGTATATCGAAGGCATCAAACACTGAATTTCTATTCGCTGCCAGGTTGTATTCAACAGCACACTTGCGATAAAAGTCGTGCTTTCGGTCCCATTGAGAGGAAAATGCACTCGCAGGTCGATGTGCTAAAGCAGGAAAGCAATTCATGACGCATCGACGACACTTTGAAAGCATGAGCACTGCAGCGACAAAAACGTTGCTTGAAGAGTGCAGTCTGTCGTATTTAGTGTCGCTTAATAAAGGGAACGATTCCAAACAATTAACGGTATCCCCAAACAACAGTAATGAAGGCAATATTAAAATTCAATCTATTCCTAGTAAAGCATACGAGTAAATACATTGACGATCGAAATACTGATAAAAGCTGCAGCTAATGAGCAATATGCACTTTTTACGGCGGCAGATGGTCAGTTATTTGCACTTTCAGTGGCAAAGTGGCGTATTTGACTGGACCAGGCGAAAGTCGAATTGTGGAATCGAAGAACAGGAGGGCTTGGATCTGGAGGAGGAGTGCGAATGCTATGCCAACAAGAGCCGCCAAAGGAGCAAGATTGAATGCTTGCTTTACTCATCCCATTAAAAAACACACCACACGAACCCAGCAAAGCCCTTAATGCGACACGTCGGCTGCTCGTCGAGGCACATCTTGTATCACATTGTATATCATCCGGGGACATTTGAACGAGAATTGGCAACAGAAGAGCGCTATTTGTACTGAAGGTTAGCTACAGAACAATGCAAAATGACGCGGGCACATCGTTTTCATACATAGAACTCCTTCTGAGGCCGTTTGTTTTGGGCAACCGCCGCGGTCAACTCGTAGCTGGACTTTGATTTTCGACATCGAATTATAGAGACGATCAGGATCACGCTAAGCACGACGACCAGAAGGACAATGGCAACGATGAGGGCATATTGCACTGGCTGCATGTCGGCACTCGCGCGATGAAAATTGCTTCTTGAAATATGTTCAATCGATGTTATTCACTTGGTTGACTCCGCCTTCGTCCCTCACTGCTGCTGCTTTTGCTGCTGAAGCTGCCAAATGCGCGTCTTTTCTAGTCTGGTCTCATCTCGACGTCAAAGAATCAGCTCTCGAAAAATCGCTTCCATTAGCAGATCGCATTCGTATTGTGCCATGTCCTCATTGTTAGCGTTCGCAGTTCACTTTTATTAAGAGCAATTGCAATTGTGCCCACCCACAAGTAACATTCACATTTCAAAGATACAAACGTGCAAATGCTAAACGCTCCTCTTCTTGCAGCATTCGTTATCTCAGTTCATTGCATGAATGACATTAGAATGGCTGTTTGAGGACGTTCGCGTTATCCACTAGGAAGAACGCCGGAATGAGTTGATTTTCTTGTATAAATCACCTGCCGAAATATTAAACTTCTCAAATCTTTCTCATTTATGTGCCCTTCTAGCAATGCTCATAATTAAGTACAACTACTTAAAAAAGTGTCCCTTTCATGGCAATTGCGAAAGAAAATTGTTGGGGAAGTTTTAAAGAAACAATGCCGAACTTTTCATCAGCCGATTTTGCAGCCACTATACATTCCGAAACATCTTTAGTGTAAACATTGTTGTTAGGCCGCAGATTAAAAGCAAACAGAACCGATCGTTGTTTGAGCAATGAATGAGAGTGAGATTTTGCAAGCAAGAGAATGCAAAGCGCACATCAGTGCGTGGGGCAAGTCAGAAAGATGCAATTCATGCAGAACTTGATTCATAAAGAATGCAAAGAATGCAGATCATTTCTTTTTTTTTAAAAGCAATCTAAAGAAAAGTCAGTTTAATCGATTCAGTCCGAACGATCTAAATGAAAATTAATGTTTTACTCGTAACACAGGCAATTGCTGCCACTAGTTCGCGCCAAGCAAATTGTTCTGAAGCGAAGTTATGACAAGTGGTGCGTAGATGTGAAAAGTGTCAAAAACAACAGCTGGAAAATTGCAGAGATAACACTATCGAGCCTCTGTTGCCAAATTTAACTTTTCTGACGCATCTTCAGCCAAGTTTTGTTCCGTGGAAGTTTATGATGCTAAGTCCGCCGTCCACTGTAGTTGAAAGCTGCCATGTGCGTTCAGTTTGCTTGAGGTCAAAAAAAGTTTGTCTACATTCGAGTACTAAAAGCTGCGTAAATCTTCTGAAAGGAGCGGAACAACCTCAGACGTTAAAATTTCAACCAGTTTCACTAACTGTTGAATATATCTCGCTTTAATGCCTGTAGGCATGTAAAGTACGCCATAGGCATGCTCTGAGAATGCTGGTACCGAACACCCTCGAAATATTCAAAAATATTTCAAGGGGGCACATTTTTTAAAACCAGGATTTCGGTGAGCACACCGTATGCGCTTATCGTAATCCTGGTCAAAACGGCTCAGTTTGTTCTGCATATGATTCAAAATCAAATGGAAAACTTTGACATACTCGCAATTATTATTGACGCATTGGCGATCATGGAGTTACTCTTGACGCACATTGGGGAGCGTTAATCGAGCTATTTCTTCCAGAGATCAGAGTGTTTCCGCTCTTGGCGTTCACTTCCCCAAAATCCTCGCTCTCATGTCCCAGAAATTTTTCACTTATCGTCGATAAATTCATATGCATAGCTGAGCTTACTTGAAGGTGTATCGATGGGGTTGCATCGTATAAGCCCAGATCGTGGTTCTGTAAATTCAGGTCGGGGGCAAGGGTAAATACTGCTTTAACCATTTTTTGTTACAAATTATTCGTCAGTGCATCCATAAATTTGTGAACCTTCTAAATATTGTTTGAAGTCTCATTACGGTAGCTTTTTTGGTCCCGAAGTTGAAACCATGAGGAAGGGAGAACAAACTCATGCATAAACGCATTGCTGCAAATGCACATATATGACCCCCTTTTGGAAGAGCAAGAAGCGCGAAAAAACATATAAGTTTTCGAGTGGTTCACATAAGGAGGAGGCTTATATTATTTTTGAAACGATATTTGTGCAAGAGATCTTTATCAAAACTGACAGAGGAACGTTTCACGTAAGGAATCAAATCAAGCAATTCGGCGAGCGGCCATAACGGTTCTATCTTGTTGTGCTTTGAAACCAAGGCTTTGCGCATTAAATCGCAAACGCAATATTATGGACGCCTCGTTTCGGCAAACGCCAATGCCAGTCGACATCTTCTTCAAATTACACATACATGAGCGCATTGAAATTGCAGATGCAGCAGCAAAAAATTTGACGATTCAAGGAAATGTTTTTTTGACGAATTCTTATTTGTTATCTGGCTTTGAGCAACTTTTAGTTATTTTTCTCAGATTATCTGTTATTGTCGTACCGTCAGTACGTCCAACAATAAACAGAGAACATTACCCCGAATAAGCTGGGGGAAAAAAGATGGAGAAGCAAGTTGTTCTTTTCTTACGGAATCCTTTAATCGCACTCTAGTGCATCATAGAAGAATGAAGGCATCACTAGACGGCCGAAAACAAACTTCTTTGTAGATGAACTTTGGTAGCACATGACATCGGAAACGCTATTTTGAAGACCTGGTTCGCTTTGCAGATTAAAACTCCATTATATGCTCGACTCCTATAACAAAACTTTGAATATGATACTCTCAAAGTCTTGACGTGTGATACCTATACATCATGCATTTTTGGGACCGCTGAACTTCGCTCAATGCATAACAAGAGAACCATCATTAAAAAATAGAATGAATACAGAGATTCATAACTTGTTCAGAAGCATTTGTTCGAATACAAATTTGGTTTGAGAACTTATCAACTGCAGCTGTTCCGATTCGCGAGTTGCAACAGAATTCTGCTTCAAGTAGAAACGGTGAGAGGATTGCTCCAATCATAAAAAGAAAAGATGGAGAAGCAAGTTGTTCTTTTCTTACGGAATCCTTTAATCGCACTCTAGTGCATCATAGAAGAATGAAGGCATCACTAGACGGCCGAAAACAAACTTCTTTGTAGATGAACTTTGGTAGCACATGACATCGGAAACGCTATTTTGAAGACCTGGTTCGCTTTGCAGATTAAAACTCCATTATATGCTCGACTCCTATAACAAAACTTTGAATATGATACTCTCAAAGTCTTGACGTGTGATACCTATACATCATGCATTTTTGGGACCGCTGAACTTCGCTCAATGCATAACAAGAGAACCATCATTAAAAAATAGAATGAATACAGAGATTCATAACTTGTTCAGAAGCATTTGTTCGAATACAAATTTGGTTTGAGAACTTATCAACTGCAGCTGTTCCGATTCGCGAGTTGCAACAGAATTCTGCTTCAAGTAGAAACGGTGAGAGGATTGCTCCAATCATAAAAATTGCCCTAATGAAAGTCAATTTTATTGGGATAAAAAATTGAGGCAATCTGGGCCATTGCATTCGACAATTTAAATAATTTAAAAAGCTCGAAATGACAAACCGTTTGCAGGATATAACACTAAGAACGATGTCGAACAATGAAATTACAGCACTCTAACGTTTAGGCGGTACACTCCGAACACCAACCATCCATGTTTTGTGGCATTGTTAGAAGCTCAAAAACGTGAGAGGAAAAAGCGAAAAATTGCAGGGCTGCCCATTTTTGTGAAACGTTTTCATATGTTCCTGTTAGCAGCAAGTCACCGGATTCTCCACAAGGCGTAATACATATTTAATTCTTGTCGTAGGCAATTTAAATACACCGGAAACCTCTTTACGCTATTACTGAGCGAACGAGTTTCGGAATATTTTCCGCTTTTTGAGCGGTAGGCTTCGAATGCGGGGTACGGGACGGCAGAAGTCGCCCAGCTTCCACCCATCACTCCACCCGCACGTATGGAAAGCCTTCTCCCTTTCTCCCTCTCATCGATCAAACAGCCTCTCTTCTTTATCCACCTGTCGTTCCTTCCTAACCCCCTCCCCCCGCCCGCAAAACCTCAGATCACTCTGATCCCATACCGTAAAATTCTTCATGTCGCCAAACTTACCTCATCATTAAAGTTTTCAGCTCACTCCATTTCACATTTGCAAAAAATTTAGGCTCAAGTGATTGGCCTTCCTTTAAAATCCTTGAGCTCATTTGTTCTCGACATTTTTCTATTGTTGTTCTTGCACCACAAACGATTGTTATATGAAAGCGATTGCACATTAAATAAATTTATTGGCACAGTACAATCTTGATAGAGTAGAAGTGTTTGATCTTCTGCTTTGTTAAGCAATACCCACATACATGCGGGGCCGAAAGTTTCG
>JPKZ01003246.1:21868-59789 GCA_000803305.1 Toxocara canis
TTGCGCTTATCAATGCACCTCTTATGTACAAGGACGCTATGACTAAATGGCGGCTGTTAGTTTGATAAGCGCTTTATACACTCTCTGGATAAGGAATTGGCTGAAGCACGCTGATGGCAATAAAAACTAAGAGGATAATGAAACCTAATTTTACAGGAACAGCAAGGAATACCATAAATTAAATGAGGTCAACAGGACGAGCGCATTAGTACTGCATTCCATTGAATCAAGGACTGGCTCACTACTTGAAGTATGTTTGCAATTAAATGCCTTTGAAATTAGTGAACTTAACCCATAAGCTGATTGGAAAGACTGCGGAAATAGTTTCCTATCGAGCACTGCACGCAGTAGCAATGGTTTATGTATAGCTCAGAGACGACCACAAACAGTGAAACACAAAATTACAAACAGTGTTAAGGCTCGTGCATCGCTATTGGCACACATAACATCGCCGTCAAAGCACAGATGCACTCATAGTCGTATGCGGAAATTTCTCACTTGTATAATTTTTTAAAAAAATCATCGCAAATTCGCAGTGGAATCTTAGCATTGCAGGACAAAATGCAAACAGCGCAAAGTGCATTTAAAACGCTCGTTAGCAGACGGGACGGAGCCTTCAAAACGTAATGCATCGTTTACTCTCAATTTTCATGCATACCCACTCGGAGAAAGCGACTATCCGCTGCTTCATGCGTCCTCCTTGAATGGCAGCTAAAACCCTAAAATTTCGTTTCACTGCACAAAATTACATACAACGTGTTTTTTTTACACATATACACGTTGCCAACAACTCGAAGAGACACAAAAACATAAATACGACATGAGAACTCTCTGCTGGAAACGAACTGCTTAGGCACAGAATGCGTAGCACGATATGTGTTAAAGCAGGCTGCAAGCCCTACTCGCCGTGTTCTCGAACAATTTATTCCGCAAAACGCTTTTCTTATTCATCACATAAACTGGTGGCCGGTAGTTGTCCTTCAGCTGCTGCTGCTGTCGCGCCTGCAGCTCGCTAAGCTTCGTCTGCAAACAACATGTTACCATATCAAATTTAAAAACCGTTCCACTGTTTCTTCTGTAAAAACCCTTTTCTGCTGCTTGAATCGGAAGATAATCTCCTCACCGATTTTTCCGAGTAAAGTTGGCTATTTCTATCCATGTGGTTTCTGAAAACAGAGGAAAATGGTGACCTATTTTAATAAAACGACGCGTATACGGAAGAGGGCACATTTAGCCATGAATCGCACTTATGTACGACCTAATAAGCCACGGAAAGGACCGAAAAAAGTAGAAAAAAAAAGCCAAATTTTGCCATCTCGTCAGCTCCCTTCTGCAAAGTGATGGATAGGACCAACGCTGGAAATTAGAGCGCGATGGAACACTTTGGAGAATCCAGAACTAGTTTGGCAGAGTGACTAAAATGTTTGTTCTTGCATTTGCTCCTACACTTGTGTATAAGACCACGTAATTTTATTACACTGAATTCTCCCCCCACTCCCACCCCTCTGATGGCCAAAAATTTTTCCCAAGATCTCATCATCAGCGGCAGTCAATACATCGCTGCAAACGAGAATGAAGGTGGTCTGTGAGAAGTGATATAGTGAATGACCGCATATTTTTGCTGGAAATTCACGTTTGTAGTGTGAATTTGTTAACTTTGCTCGCTTGTTCATAGTCTAGAAAAGTGGCTACTTTACAATTGAGAACCTACCTGCAATTCGAACATTTTCTTCTCATGACCGCTGTTTATTTCTGTTCTCAAATTTTCTATTTCAGCTAGAAGTTGGCGATTGGACACTTCAGGAGATCGAGTTCTGAAAAAAAAAGTTCAATAAGTAACACGGATAAGTCGGAAATGGAACTGAATTTTCCATCCTCAATGGTTTCACAGACTATGTTTTCAAGCAAACAACAGTAGATATCTCGCCTCCTCCCCCCAAAAATTAAAATGTATTGAAGGAGGCGGATGATTATTTATTACTATCATGTAGTTATTATTTATTAATATTATCCGCCACCGAAAAAATACCTCTCTTGATAGAGATTTTTAAAATACGGTCATATATTTCGATTCTGCTTTCTATTCTCTTCGATGAAGCGCTAATTGAGGAAGCCGTAATTTATATGAAAAATATGGTAAGTAATGAGTTCGGACTTCCTCCTGTTGCCTTTATCCGCTTTTAAGCTTCTCAAAATGCTGTCTTTTTTAGCACCGAAAAAGTTGCTTTGGCAGCAAAGCCTCCTGTTTTCTCATATATTCGATATATAAATGCGTAGATGTGACGCAGAACTTACTTGGAATTGCACTGGGGAATATATGAGGCTTCTTCCGATCCGGTGAGGCTCCTAGTTTTTGAGCATCGCGACTGCTATAAATACGCACTACAAGCTTCATCGATGGTTGAAATTCCGAACGAGAAGCGTCTTTCTGCTTGTCTTATCAAGGGTGATTGTAGCAGCCAAATAATGAAAAATTTCGTCGAGTTGAGATCAAATTCGCTTCCCCTCCCCTGCCCTTAAGTCGTACTTTATACAGAGCAACAAATTACTGCTTTATCTTCAGATATTTGTTCTCGGAATGGATATGCAAACAACGTCGGGCTTTATGCGTAATAAGAAATTAGCTAGCACAAGCAACATTTTGTAGAATTCACCGTGCAATATTTTTAATGCACTGCAACCGTCTGCACCATGATGACCGTTAAAGACATCAGCTCAAATTGCTTGAACGGAGAAAAAATTGACTTGTGAATTTATAATTTCGGCGATACACGGTACACATATTCGTGAGTAACACGCAAATTGCTAATTAGTGCTAAGAAGGAAAAGCACGAATTTAAGAAGAGGAAAACCGTGCATAGTACCTGACATCCGTGACAAGGAACTCTTGAGTTTATTTTCTCGAATTAATCAATGTCCAGCTTAAACACTAATTGAAAAAACTGAGAAATGGGTGAAACAGGAAAAAAAACCCCGCGATTTACGACGATCGGTAAGATTTCGGCATCATCGAGTTCACGTTGAATCCATGTTTCAATGTGGGTAGCTTCCTTAAGTTCAGGTGCCGAAAGGCGACGAGCATGGCGCAGACGTGGAATTGAGCTGCGATTACTGGGCAGTCTATAAAAGAGAAAAGGTTCCCTATACCGTCGTCCGGTCATTGTTGTAAGCGATGATATTTCTCAGCACAAAAATGAAATATGATAAGAAAAAAGACGCAAAAAATATAAACACAACATCTTTTCGAAATAAATTGCGACCCCTTTCAACAAAGTGCTGCTCATATTCACTACACAATAACATTTTAAAGTAAGTAGTCACCGTTGAAGTCAATAACACAGCTTTAAGTAGTTGGCTACAGTCTTTTGTCTGTCACATTAAAATCTCTTAGCCACAGATATTTTTCTCGACCTTATGCTCACAGAAAACAGTAATTTAGAGGAATCTGTTTGTCAGATAAGCAAATAAACGGTGAAATTTTCCTAAAATCAAAAAACAAAATGACATTATCCACACTAAAAGGAGGCAGTATAGCATTTCTCTAATTTGCTCTTCAGGGGATGCTTTCCTTCAAAAACGAGCAAAGGTTTTACTAAAGAGCGAATATGAATCATACGCACATAGAATGTACGTTTTTTAACAAACCTTCTCTGCTCTTGAAGTAAAGAAGTCTCAATTATAACCATAACGTTCCGTTTGCAGCACACTAAGCTGCTCAAAGTTATAAACGTCTTCTCACTGTCGTTTGCTTCCAACCTTAAAGAAAAGAAAAATTGTTTAATTTTTCACCTTATTAAGTCTTTAATTTTTCATCTCAATAAGTCTATCTTTTACGAACTATGAGAAACACCAAATAACAACGGGATGTTCGTTAAAAATTCAATTCGTTATTGCCTCGAATGTATTCCGCAGAAAATCATCAAAAGTACTCGGCAAGATAACATTCAACTATAATTCAGTATGACTATCCAGACCAATTTCAGCACATCTATACAGATAACCGTCCAAATTAGACTGCACGATGAAGAAGGCAAAGAGGGTATGAATCGCCGAAGAATAAATATCGCTAAGCTTTTTGAATTTCTCGCAACTTACGATGGATCCATGAAAATAAACAACAGCTGTAGACAAAGTCAGCACTACTCGAACGGACTGAGTGGCAGCTGCTTTTCCTAAATGACTTTTCTTAAGATGACATAACGTACAGTGAGAGCAGTGAGAGTTAACAATATCACAGGCAAACAGCTAAATAGTGGTACACGAAAATATGAATCCTTGCTGTATACCTCAGCACTATTGACGGCTGCAGGATGACATGATCAATAAGCTCTTCCTTTTCAGCGCCTTTCCTCGACTGCTTAAAAGTTGGCATCGATTTCGCATCTGCTCTATCCCTGAATCAATTATCGTACAATTTTTTGGAAAACTACGACGAGAAGCCGGTTTCATAATATATGAAGTTTCATCTGCTAAAATATTTTGGCTGATTTTCTAAAACCCTTCTTAGCATATATCAAGAACTTTTTTAGCCAGATAAATTCTTTATTCAAGCAAGCTTGATTTTGTTATGTTAAACTCCCCATAAGCTTGTTGTTACGTGATGGCATAATACTGCCGAATCGAATCGACCCTAGAACTGAGCAAAAGCACTCAAGAAGAAGCTCACTGGAAAGCGGAAGGATGCATTTGTTTAGCTGACTGTAGGTCTAAAAAAATCCTGGAAGCAACCAAAAGAAAAGACTGCGCAAGAACCCAGTAACCCACCAACAGTACTTCTGGTGCTCATAAAACCCTGAAGTGTAGTGTGGACATGCGACGTCCTCAGATCGGCAAAGACCACACATCCGAACACAATAACGTCGCAACGTAGAGCGAGAGAAATTTGAGGAACACGCGAGGTGATGGAAAACGTTTGTCGAGAATGCATACTCCAATGTTTTAGTGGACCTTATACCCTAATATGTTTCAAAATTATCTTTTGATTCGTAATTAAAACATTCGTAATTTTCCACCCTCTTCCCACTTCCGATCTGCACCGCCCACGACATGACAGGGTAGGAGCTTTCAAATAGGACTGATCTTGGTTACATTTGCAATACCTCAGTTCAGTGCTGGGAAATGAGTTAGAGAAATCGCTGAGGCAATCAACGAAAAAAAAAACATGGAACAGCGGCAGAGTGGTAGAAAATCTGAGAACAAAACATTCCTAAGATGAATCGAATGAATCTTCATTTACATATAGCCCAAGAAATAAAGACAAGACTGTTGGGAAAAATTCAAAGGCGCAGAAAAATTGTCAAAACCAAAACTTTCTCGTTACGATCGATGAAAATAACCGAACAAGACGGTGCGACACTTTGCTAATATGGCATTACCCATAAAGGTGCTACAAGAAGCACACAGAGATTTGTATCAAAAAAAGTTGCGCAGACCAGTCATTTACAACTCACGCAAATTCGGTTACGTAAGCTCGTTTAGCGCCCGTGTCACACTGCATAACACAGAAATCACAGAGTACATTAAAAGCTGCGGTAAGTAAGACCTTAGACAATTTCTAGAAGATCGCTGTAGTGCTCGCCTGAAAAGCTCCGTTCAAAGTCTACTCACCATCGAAGTTGGGAGGACTGTTACGTAAATGACAGCTCCAATGTCATTGCAGGACAGAGGATATTTAAGCACCGAGCATCTAAATAGATTCTTCAAGCGCATCTAGAGAATGGTGTACATCTGACAGAATTATTGCCTGTCACGGTTCTCTTCCGTTTTTCGATGCACTCTAACTCCAAACGTAGTTGCCCCGATTGCTGCTAATTACTACTCTGGCTACATATGTATGGTAAACCGGATCTTCGCGAATTGAACATTTTTAGTCCACTAATTGTTTCAACGGTGTTAAAGACGCTTTGTGCCTATCATTAAAGTAAACAAATCAATTCAAAACCTACAAGAACGCATAACAAACAGTCTTTTAAAGCAGTCATTTCTAGAACAGCGTGAATGAAGTAAGTAGAAAGATGTTACGTCGGGTCGGTGCCTCGGCTGCTTGTTCGTGTCATCTCCAAGTCCTCAACGGTGAGTCTGCTGAATGTCTGCTGCCCCTTTGAACCCCAAAAGTAGAGTTCATTATCGGCCGTTCCAGCCATTGAAAAGCCATCACCGCATCCAATCATCTACAAATGGAACGGTAACTGTGGAACGGTAACCGATAAATAACCGGCACGAACCTCTCCTATCCTGTAAGACTTATTGCGACTCGTGTTAAAGTTCAATACTCACGTTTTTCACCTCAAACAACATCAGTTTACTCTAACCAGTGACGCCACTTCCAGCACTTTTCTGGTAGAAGTACTGCACTGCGCTCTCCTGCGAAAACTAGAGAATGCAATGTACTTTTTGAGCTTGCAAAAAATGCAAATGCGCTGTGCTGTACTAGACAAATGCATTTCATTATGGTACAAGTGCTATACCAAGCTAACTTCACCAGTCACAAAATTACCTGTGCTCTACCAAATCTACCTTATTATAACACGAATGGTAGCCTCACGCGTATCTGGTTCAATTAAATATTAGCACGCTCCAAACAATTAAATATAAGCACGCTCCAACCGAGATTTTCAATAATATCGGGATACCGGAACTCTGAACCACTCCCTTACAACGGAAAATTTCGTCTTCAAGTAGGAAGACCGAAGCTGACATGCAATGGGAAAATGAGGAGTCGAAATTGAGGATATGTTTTTCAGTTCCTGAAAAGTCCAAAGACAATTTGAATATATGGCGTCACTTTTCGAATAAAAAGATTTTAGCAGACAGCAGATAATTTTGAAATCTGCTGAAATTGCATTATTTCAGTGGCGTTTGTAAAATGTAGTGAAATGGAAAGAGCGGCTGAAATTCAGTCAACTGCTAAGCAAAGAAAAGCTGCGGAACGGTACTAAAAATAACGTCTGAAAATAGAAGCGGAATGCTTCTTGTCAATAAGCTTCGATGTGCGTACACTGCTGGAACCAAAGTAAAATTACAAGTATTTTGCACCAGACACGTGCACGTACATTTTAACATCGAAGAATGCAGGACACACTAGTAGGCCTTCTTTTTTGCAAAGAACGGGAATGCACTGCACTTGGGATTTTCAATTTGGTACACATACTCCACCGTATCATGATACCGTAAAGCGGGGTACGAAAAGTACAGTACTTTCAGCACAAATAACATCACTGAGCGGAACATAGGATGGTAGTTTTTAGCACGACGTTACGTGGAACAGTCTATCCATGCGAAAAATGCAAAAACTTCAGTAAAAATGCTGATTATGGAATGTTTGCAGCAGAAAACGCTGAAATGCATCAACGTAGAAAACATAGCGGGAAGGCATTAGAACAGTAGTTGCAAAGTTAAAAAAATGTTCAAAAATGTAACGAAAACAAAAACCTTACAAGGCACGTCTTGGAAAGCAGTGCTTTCACAGGACGATGTGCTCCGCAAGCGGGATTCTTGTGCCCGAGTCCCAGCTCACCACAACTGTTTTCACCGAAAAAGTGAATATTTCCGGACTCGAGTAAAACTGCAACAATCTCAAGTATTACTGGACGGTATGACCACCATATTTTGCTAGGCAAAAAGATAATTCGGAGAAAGACGTTGATTTTACAGGCTTCTCACATCGCAGCTGAATATTTCTTCTGCGTTTCAGCAACCTTCGCCTTTCAACTAGATGTTGAGTCAGTATGTGCAAATTTGAAGTAAAAATATCATAAGTGAAAGCGAATTTGCATTTTTGAAAGTTCCCTAACAAATTCGTTCCGAGGATTTTGTTATATGTGTTAATGACATGCTCAAACTATAAGGTAATTAATCGGCAGTCGCCGCGGTGGTGTTCTAAAGGACTGGCAATGAAAAGCGAACCTCCGCTGTGTCGCATACCGAGACGAACGTCAACAACGCGTGAGGGAAACGCCTTCACCGACGCTGGTGTTAGTGACTCTTCGATTGCTCTCTAAACAGTAACCATCACACACTAATAGTCCATCTTTGATAAACGACAACATTTCGATAAGATACGCCGGATATAAACGAGGATTATGGCGCACGGATGCCCAACGCAGTATTTGACGGCTTCATCTTTTCCACAGAAGTATAGCTTATGACTGGTTACTAAAGAAACACATCCATTATATTATCGCACTGCAGCGCGGCAGCTAACTAAAAATTCAATTCCTTTGCGGCAGCTGAGCATTCGTTAGCGATACTTATGCCAATGGTAACAAATACCTGCGTTGTAAAAGAGACACAGTACCCGCAGGTATAAGTGCAGCGCAGAAAAATAAAGATGTAAAATGCAAAGGACGAGTTGTAAAAGTCAGGACGCTTAGTGATTCACATTTGGCCGCTAGGAGAGTGGAAATATGGGCTTTAGAGCGCTTATGTCAATGATAGAACGCAGAGGGCAGGAAAACGTAGATATTTCACTTTTTCTCACGACTTACAAGAAGCTCTAGAGTAAACCAAGGTCAAGCAAATACTTCCAACGCTTGGTACTGCAATGAGTTAAACTGCTGCGAATGGTATCATCAAAAAATAACTGCAAAAGTTAGGCAGTCGGGTTTGCTCATTAGCATAATCTATGATCCAAAAAGCGATGAGCAGTAAGGATCAGTTAATTGCGCAACGAACCTATTTAGGTGCCTGTGCAAAAAGAGTCATTGAAAAGATACCGCAGCTACTTTAACGTTCGAAAAGAATCCTTCACGATGATTGAGATTCAGCTTATTACAACGGTTTGAACCCATGGCTATGATCGAGCCAGAATTCGTCAACAGAACGGTTGCGTCTGGACCACAGCGAACATTTACCACCATCTGTTGCGTTGGGATTTCGATCTGAAATCGCTGCGACGTCAGTCTACGAGAATTCTGAATAGGATATATCGCAGAAATCATTACAGTTCGCCCATTTCTTGCAGTTCCTCACAAAGAGTAGATTAGGATAACCTCGTAAAGTAGCATTATCGCTGAAATGTCTCATCACAAAGCACATTATGAAAACTTCATTGAAGCATTAATATAGCACTAACCACCGCACAACTCTAAATATCCGTCGCATCCGCCCAAATTTCCACAATCGTCTTCCAATAAAACTGTGGTCAATGCTCATACCTGCTTATATCGAAACAGTTTTCTGTGAAGTCCCTATATCCTCACGTGGTCCTCGTCGAGGAAGCGATTCCCAGAGCTTCTCCTCCCCAATTTTTTGGTCCACTCCTGCATATAAAATATTCCCGAAGTCTGTCGGCCAATCACTCCCGACTTTTCAATCGGATTCCTCCTCAACACACCCTCCCTTATCCACACCCCATCCCCTCCCCTAACTGATTAGCCTCCCCTATCTCTGCGACTCGTCGAATTACATCTGTTGGCGAAATGCCCTGCGACTTTTTCGGCGAGTTTCTCTCCGGCCAAACCATGTTCCTGGGCAAATAGCTAACTACTTTTTGACAGTTTCCATCTTGGCCAAATCGCACATGGGAGGAAAAACTGAGCTGAAGTTGGATTCTAGTAAAATCCTGCGTCGGATCTGAAAAGAGAAGCTTGGATGAATTGAATTTGAGAAATGAGACTGAGCAATAATGTATTCGGCTGGGTACCTGCGTCGCAGTGTCGACGAAATTAGTGTTGCCAGTACCAAGGCGACCATTGAGCCCATTGCCCCACACAAAAACTTTTCCACCATCTGCCAATGTAACCGCGTGTTCGTCTCCACAGGCAATATCTATCACATCAACTCTGCAACGACATTTGTGATTATCGTTATCGGTGAAATTCTGCTCTCTGAAACGCTAAAGCCACGACATATTACTGCCCCATTAGAACTCTCGCTTTTTTTTTCCAGTGAGACTTTGAAAAATTAAATCACCTGTATTAAAACAAAAGTGGATTCTACTCGGTATAAGAATCGGCAAGACTTTAAAAGCCTGCGAACATCGTATCGATAACAGCGAACCTTGAACGCAGCGGCTTAAAGCTTTATTCGGAAACACGCTGCTGCATCTCTAAAACGTTCCGTAAACGGATCGCGAGTCGATCATTCACGGTATTTTCGGCAGCACCATTTTGATTGTAGTTCACTGCTTCTAGCTCTGAGTTTTTTTTTCATTTTGCCTTTCGCCACCAGCTGGACATTTTGGCGACAAGTTGTGCCTCTGTTCAGGAAATGCCGACAATGGTACATAGTTCCTGAGCAAACAATATCGTAAAAAATAAACCTTAGCAATGAGTCGATCAGATTGGGCCTCAGAACATCGCTTTCCCTGACACCGTCGCCGCTGTACTTTCCATTGCCACAGAACAGAGCTGTTCCGCGATCAGTACAAAATAAACTGAACGTTTCGCCTAGAAATGCCATCAAACTATGGATGTCAAAAAAAAACTATGAATTTGTTCAAACGTATTCGGCGCGAAACATTAATTCAGTGTTGCTTCCACATATAAATTGCTACACAACTTCAAATGCAAAAGAGAAAATGAATGACACTTCAAACTCAAACGTAACAGGGATGTTGTAGTTGGTTAGAAATTGCAGTCAACTAAAACCAAAAGTTGAAAACTGAAAAGAAAAGAATTTGCGCAGTATCGCGACGCAATTTGATAAAATGCAAACCATCGCACTTCTTCGCAGCTTTCAGAAAAGATGTTACTTTCGGTGAAACTAGTGTTTGGAACTGTCTTTGAGAATTTCGCCCAAAGTTACGAATTTTTAAGGAACAAACATTTCAACAAACACACTTCGCGAAACGCGTTGTAAGTGAGTCGTTCAGCTACTTATATCTTGCCTGATTCGCAATTATAATATAATGTCGTGCTGAGCAGATCGAAGCCTCTTGTTTTCGCTCATTGCATGTAAACAGGCCAACATCAAAGTCGCAGTAAATACGTAAAAACGATGAGCAAAAGATCAGGACGAAAAAACAATATGCAACTGAGAGATGTTGAACGATGCAAAAATCAAAAACTCTAAAACATTTTTGAAGATAAATGGCAAAAAAATGGTTGAACGCCATATAGGTAAGGTAAAAAGTTTCGCCGTAAAAGCATGTGGGAAATTTGCCACGTTGATAGCATGAGGTGCGCATTTAGCAGTTCTTCGAGAAAGAACTGATGGAAAAGAAAATGAATACATCAGAGTCTAGTCACGAATTAACTTCCCTGCCAGCATCAAATTTGCGGTTGCAGCTCATTGCGAAGACGTGACGAACAACTCATTCACGAGATCAAAGATGTTCGCGCTCTTTTCGCCAATGTTCCCAAATTCTTTGCGCCCATCTTCCAAAAATTTCTCATTCCTCGCCGAGAAATTCGATTATCAAGCATTCGTTTAGTGGGCATCATACTTCGTACAGCCCAGTATCGAACAATTAAGGGAGTAATCCCGACGGTGATGAATCCTCAGAACAAGGATTCCAATGAGTCGGAAATCGCAGAACAAATGTTGCTGATATCAGGCCTCAGCCTCACCACCCCCTTCCTCCAGGCTATGGAATATGCTTGACAAATTCTATTTGGTTAGGTTGGCTAGTGCCTAGACCCAAGTCGACAAGATGGCTCAAGCAAGGAGCGTAAGTTAGCCACTAATATCGTACCAACGGCAACCTTAGCGACACATTTGCCCGTGAGGCTGTCGACAAGCACAGGCTCTGAGCGAAATTTGCGATCCCCCAGTCCGAGTTGGCCGTACCCGTTGTCGCCCCAGGCATAAACAGTTCTTTCGGCCGTCACCACCATATAATGACGCTCGCTGAGCGCTGCCTGGAAGCTTATTCGGAATGTACCCATAAACAATGCCATAATTTGAAAGGGGTTTGAAAACAACTGCCCAAATTCTCCCGATTTGGTGGTGCGGATCACGAGACGCTTTCTAGCATAAGATAGCTCCGGAAGACGAGCAACTGTTCACCTTATATGCCTGAAAACTTGGCTTTGCTCACTGAATTTCCATGAGTTACTGAGATGTTGCTCACTTACTGCAGACTACCTAGACCGTTGCTTGTGAGTGTTCTTCGTAAGATTTTCCGAAGCTGAACATAAGACTCATCCGCATTCACTAGTTTATGCAGGACAAGCACTTCCCCTATTTCAGGCAAAAGCCACGCACATGAAGACGCGTTATTTCAAATAACCACAAAATTTTGACGCCACCAAAGCCAAATACTATAAAATCCTACAAAAAAAGTCCAAATCCGAGGTTTGCTGAGCGCCTCATATGAAAGACACGTTTGGGATAATGTTGAGTAGAATGCCGCATAAACGTCGCGGTTAATCAATGATAAAAATATATCGATTTTTTTTTGCATTGTTTCGTTTTCTAGATTGTTTGAATAGTTTGCCGGAAGTTGGCGAAGTCGATTTAACCTGTTTGATTTTAATGTTGGTGGCAAGTGTCGTAATCGGACTTAACGTGATGTTGGCAACATCGAATTTGTAGACTGCGCTTCTCGCAGAATTCTGTGAAATTCCCTCATCAGATTGATTCTCTGCATCGCCGGTCACGTTCCTCCTCTTCCTGCCGTTACTTCGATTCCTCCTAACTATATCGAGGACATCTTTTGCTGTTGGTCTTTGGTCGGGATCAAGTTTGAGCATTTCCCGTACCAGCAGTTTCAACTCTTGACTATATGGACCGCGAACCTGATCATACTCACCCTAAAAATAGAACTCTCACGTAAAGTGTAAACGACGTTCGAATATCTTTCCTTGGGTGGCTCTTAAGTCTCAACAACTTCTTTCCATTTAAGGACGCATCCTCATCGAGTGTGAGGCATTATCGAGAAGATATAGGAAGTGATTTTGTGGGAATGACGAAGCCAAAAGGTTCTATTCCTTTTTGTTGGTCCGATTTGAAAAGTTGATTTGTTTGACGGCTGCAAAACTGTAGTGCAACAAAGGAAAATTGTTCTTGAATATAAGAAAGCTCACCTTCACGATTTTTTTGATCAACGCAGGCAAATTTGTGCCTTCGAAGGTTTTTTGAAGGCACGCCATTTCGTAAAGAATGCACCCCAGTGCCCAAATATCGCTCTTTTCATTGTACGGCTTTCCTTCACACTGCAAAATCCCAACAACGAATCGTTAGCAGAACTACGAACAGCGCCGCCATTATGTAAGCAGGAAGAACTAGAGGACAAGCGGAACAGGATATGAATAAAAAAGGACACAGATGGCAGAAACTGTGCGTATTTCGATTTCTGAAGCGAGGTTTAACATGGGAAGCACACAGAAAGCATATGAAGATGAACGAAAATTCTAAGATTCCATCACAGGGTAATTTCTCCGCGTCGAAATTTTGGAAGGTTTTAAAACTTCGGAGGCTGCTTATTCGAAATGCATACGATCCTGCTGTTTTCGTTCCCTTCTGTTCGCTTTCTGTTCTTTCTGTACTCATTTTCTTCCCTTGTACTTTAGCTCGGATACCGTCGCAAATGAATCCCCGTTTATTTGCACAAGCTTTGGGTGCGTAACGATCTGAAGTTGTGTTCCCCCACAGCAAAAATAACGGTAGCGAGTTCTTGCCCTGCTTACGGGCGGACAGTGCGCTCAATCGCTCTTACCGGCTATCGGTCAATGTCTGAGCCATACAGAAGCTGGCTTCAGCACAGAACATTAATCATAAATATAAATGGGATTGTGCTGGCAGAATTTGTGCCGGACGTTACATTCTGCCGGCGAGGAGCGACTGTTGTTCGTAAAGACAGAAGAAACAGACCGAGGTGGAAAGGAGAACAGAAGATGTTGATAAAGAAACTCGTGGAAGAGAGTAATTCATATGTTATCTGTTAATTATTTTTACTGCATTCTACGTCTAAAATGCAACTCTGACAGCAGTTGTAAGTCGCTGCCATTCATTTCCAACATTACGTGAAACTGCCTTGTAAGCTATCGAAAACAAAGAATAGGAAAGTGCCTGGGAAGAGTTGTGTGCGAGGAAGGAAGGCGAAGGGATTTCCAAATCTCCACAAGCGAACCGTACTCCCGATAGGTGGCATATCACAAGGGCGTAAAAAAAGCCGCCTTAACCAAATCAAACACGACGACGACAACTGTTAATTTTTTTTTCGAGAATTTTCGAGGATTTCGAGGATACCAATATTCCAGAAGGAAAAACTCCCAGTCGTGTGCATAGCGAGAAGAAATGATGTCTTGATACCGGAACCAAACAACATTGTCTGTGTGATCCATTTCGCGCTGGGACAGCAAAAGAATAGCATTAAAGCTGTCGCAAGGTACGAGATGAATTGCTTTCAGGAAAAACTGGTAATAATCATCCGCCTGTTAGAAAACGTTTGCAGAAAAGTGCTCTCGACCATCAACCTTCCTCTTAATTACGGTAAGGCAAAAAGAAAGGCAGGTATAACATTGAAAAGAGGTCTCTCTAAATAACTCTTTTCTCGAACATCCTTCCTTTCCATTAAACACATACACCTATCAATGCATTTCGAAGGCCTCATTACTTTACAGCAGAAATCACAGCAAACCAAGTTCCTTGAGCTTTAACAATTGTTCAGTGTTTCAGAACGAGTAATGAAGTATTTTGCAATATTTTGCAATCATTTTTCTGAGAAGAGGGAGGAGTTCGAGGAAACACTACGGTGTTTGAGATTTAGAGCGATTTCATACTCACAAAACGTGTGCAAGCATAAAAATGTTTGCTCTCAATAGATGTTGTTTGGAATAGAAAGCCTTTCGCCACATGGCAAAATAGCAAACAAATCCAATACTGTTTGGTAGTGAGACCTCCTAAAGTCTTGCTAATGCGATGATGCAGTGCACAGCTTTCTCTATATCCATTTTCTCATATTTCGAAATCAGGAAGTTACAACGAAGAATTATGCTTTTCTGCATAAAACACCTCATCACTTCAGTTACTTCGCTTAAATGTAGATCTTCGCCATAAAACGTGTTCCATCCACTTGCTCACTGTGATAAAAGCGATACACTAAACTGCAAAGCACAAACTGGCAACCACATGAACCTCCGCGTTGATATGGCTTTATTGAAGGTCATGTAAGCCGACAAAACTGTAAAAAATTACCGCAAGGTGACACGTTCTTTTCCTCTCTTCAGTATGCTTTTGACTTGTTAATTTCTTATTTTGACGAAGCATATAAATTCCACTGTGTTGACTTATACTGTTTTCTGTTTTATAGAGACAGTAAGAGATGAGAAGTTGCTCAGAACAGGTTAAGAGGATTTCACCATCACGTTCAGAGTTCATAAACAAACCATTTCAGGGCTTATGTAATAAGGAGTGCCGACAACTGTTTGAGCGCCTTGCATCCTCGTCTCCGTTCCCATCATCCTGCTTATGCCAAAATCGCCCACTTTCACGTCATTGTCTTTCGTGAGGAAAATATTCGCCGTCTTCAAATCTCTGCAGTAGTCGAAAAAATTTGCCCTCTTGTGAACGCTAATCGAAGACTAATTTAAATTTTCTAGTACACTCAGTCAACAGCCAACGAACGCAAAGCAAAATCACTTCTTAAACTTGAGGCAAGAATGAGTTTAAAAGACGATGAGCATGAGCATATGAGAATGTCTTTTTCATTCCTCTTCTGTATTCTATCTCAACATAGACGTCAATATTTCGAACCTTTTGTGTTCTTTCCGTTAGTTTCCGGCAAATAAACCCTTTCATTATTATTGCAAAAAACCGAAACGCAGTTGGCGGAAATTTACAAGAAAAAAGCAACGAAAATCGTTGTCAAATTATGCGTGCTCAATAATCACCAAAATGAACCTGTGCAAAATGTTATTGTCGTGCAAATAGGAAACAGCACTAAGCATCTGCTCGAACATGCGCATCACCTCAACTTCCTCAAGAAGCACCTCTTGTCGTGCCAAAAGTTGCGCCAACGTTCTGCAACAAATCCCACATATTCATTTTGTCATAACGTGTAATAATCGCTCTTAGCAACATAAAAATCCGAAAACTTTTACTGCGATAAAATGCATCATTTCAAGTTTCGACTTTTAACTTCTTCGCTCAAAGAAAAAGGAAACATCGTTTGCAGGCGGTCTACTTGCGTGGCAGTTATATCACCGCAAAACATCTAGCGAACGCCGATCAATTCTAGTCGCGATACATTTTTACATTCGGTAATTACACGGATTCTTTTATTTTGTTTTCCGTGTAGCTCTGCACAAAAGATCTCGGTTGCGCTCAGCGTTCATTTCAACGATATCTGAATGCAAAAAAACGCCATCGCTATTATGCTGCACAAATAGGGGTGATAAGCAAAAAACGACACAATAGCGATAACTCACCCTCCCTCCGCGTACTCCATTTCGATCATAAGTATGCCATTTTCTTCAAATGAATCGTAGTAACTGATTATATGGGGGTGATCCAGCTTCGACAAAAGGCTTACCTGCAACGATGTAAAGTCATTATTGAGCACAACTCATTATCACACCATGCACTCATGCATTGCGAGGTGCCTTGAAAAGCAAACAACCATGCCATAAGATATTCATTGTTCACTTTATTTTTTAAAGAAACTGCTTCGCGAGCGCACAATGACGTTTATTACTTCGTAATATGACCGATTTGCTTTCATTCTGCAAAGCATAAAAATTGGAAGAAATGATGTTGTCGCCAAACAGACGGCATGACGAGGAAAGATCATGCGATGTCAATGTTTAGAGAAACATGAGAGAATTGAACCATAACGCAAAAATGTTTGAAGAAAGCACAAATCAGCGGCACGTTTCTTTATCTGTTTTTGTTGGCTTTATAAAGACTATATGACGTTGTCGATTTTTAGTTGCCTCACTGAAGAGAACAAAACAGATACTCTTATGTGACTGAAGGACCATCGATACACATTATATTTATTTGCAGTCTCTCTCATGTGGCAAACGTCATATGCTATCCGACCGCTAAGTCCACCGTAAACGGTAATTAAATACAAGCAAAGACTAGTGATTTCGTCCAAAAAAGGATCGATTATGCTCTTCTCCCCTCTTCGTCCCTACAGCCTATTCGCTCTCAAATTTTTCTTGCCTTTCTACTTGTCTGAACCATGCAAGACAAGAGCTTCTTCCGTTGATGTGGACGCTATACCCAAACTGCTAAAAGTATCTGCGAAAAATCAACAAAACGAAAGTCCGTAAATATTAGACGAAATCTTTTTGCGTACATACCTCATTGAGTGCAAGCTGCCTTTCCTGTGTCGTCAGTTCCAACATGTTGATTTCCTTCAGAATCACGAGCGAATCGTCGTCTTTACGGCGGTAAAGTATAGCCATTCCGAACGACCCTCAAAAGTTTGCATAACCCCAACTGAAAATCGGCCTTTGCGGGAGTTATTTGTCAGTCCATGGCCGATTCACCCGTTGAGGTGATTTGGCATTCCTAGCTGAAGCAATGAAAAGCGGTTGACCAAACTTTAGGGGCTGAAGCCAATCAAAAAATTAGAAAAGGAAGAGTCCTTATTCAATAAAAAATGAAGGAAACTGTAAGAAGCAGTGGAATAAATGCAGTAGTAAGAATTTTTAAAAACACATGAAACACGCGATTTCATCAGCGTACGGTGCAAGTATGAGCGTAGCGTATTCGTCGTGTATGTACAAATATGAACAATAGTGAGAAAATGAGACGAGCGGGAATAAGTGCAAATAAAAAGGGAAGGAAGAGGATAAAAATGGTAATCGAGGTTGAAATAGAGGAGTAAGACAATCAGTATGGTAAATGAGTGATGAATCGCATGTCAAAGGATTCGAGATCGATTGTGAACACCAAAAGACATTGGGATTCAACGATTCCACGGGGAAGCTTGTGCCAGAAAGGAACTGCTCTAAACTACAATAGAAGCTGTGAAGGGCGCTGTGCACAGAGCATGTTTTGTGCGTTAACTGATAACGATGAGATCAACGCTTACGTTGATCGAGAAGTGTGAATTGGCTTTCTTTGCATGCATCAGAAAATCCCTGAAGACGTTGAAAGAGAGAGGGCCAAGTAAATCTTTAGTCGATGGTACTCCAACAGCCCGAGATCAAAAACTTTTCAGCTAGCTTCACAGTTGAGGGTATAGGTCCAACGAGCACTTCACGTAATCCCATGGGAGCATTCTTGCACTTTTTCAAAAATTTTTAGAACACATAGGGTACGCTGAGCATACTTGCATGCAGTATTTCATGATGCAACAGATATAGACAATCCACCTTTAACGGTAATGTCCAGTGCATCCCAGTTGACGAAAATTTTCCGTCTAGATCGATTTTTTAAAAATCTTTTTATTTCCACACTATAGCTTTAAAAATTGGTTTCAGTACTGATGCATGACGAGCGGCAGAAACGTCCACTTCCTTGTCAGATATTCACCGGAACGGGTACCCTCGAGAAGATTAAGCTCAAAAAGGGTAAGCGATGGCATCTATGACTGTTTTTATTCTGAATAATCCGTTAGCATGGGCTCAAAACGATTACAATAACGAGTAGGCAGTTTCGGTGCGTCGCTTATATTTTGAAAGAGAGCGACCTCAAATGCCCACTAACCTCTTCCGACGACACGAATCCTGTCGTAAGCATCTGTGGCGGACGGAAGACGTGTTGATGGCGCGACTTCATTCTTGGTACGCATCAGCTTCTCGAAGTTGAAGTACACTTCAACGATATTTCTGAACACACAACGTAAGGTAGGCTAAGTAAGTTGGTATCTTTTTTCTGTTTGTGAGTAGAATTTTATAGGAACTTAGTGATTTCATCAGAGATTTTTGCAGGAAGTGAATTTTTTTATGGCAACATGTGGCACAGTCCATCACTAGATTCGTACTTGTTATGGTACCTCAAGGCTTATCACAGTAATTTTCTGTTTAGAGCTGTTTCCGGCTAGGGAAACTTCGTAGCCGAGCAGTTTTACCGGGCAGACGTCGGCGAAAGTATCAGGAAGGGATTCGTGGAACGGAGTTCTTGAAGAACCACAGGGGACGGGCTACTGGCAGAACAAAAACGTGCATTTACTGTATGACACTAAGTGAAGAAGGAACTTAAAACAATATGTCGTTGGTGAAGAAAAGAATAGAAACCCAAATCAAACACTAGGAAAAAAATTTCAAATAAAGCTTGAAAATTAGTGAGGGCGCGAACGCACGGAGTTCATAAATAGGAACCCCATGGAAGGAATGCACTAAGGATTGATGCAAATGCATGGAGAATCAGTGAACGATGGGAATTAACTTCAAACACTATTCGAGAAACAGTTCGAAACAGATTCCATTTTGGTTAGTAAAACGAAAGGCACTTGTGTTCACATCTCGTACGAGAAATAATGTATAGAATCTTTATGCATGTAACTGCCAATTTGTTTTTTACGGTGAGAAATTGCGTACGAAATCGCTATTTATAGCTTCAATGGTTAGGAAAATACCTTAGCTTGTCAAAACATGTTTGCTTGTCTGCATGCCTGTTCAGGTTATCCTAACTTTAGTTTTAGGCCTCTCGTAAAAGCTTGTGCGATTCTTCTCTCGAGTGAAAAATGCCATTTCAAATAGGTATAACCAACTTGCAATCCGCAAAAAAGTTTAAAGCAAACGGCCCACATATATTATAAATAATGTGGCATCATAAGTTTCACAGGTGGACGACTAGGTGAATAACACTATTTATTTCGTAATGCACGGCTGGGCACTCAATGTAATTTAGCTATAAACAGTTGATAATTTTAGTGTGTTGTTAGCTGTTTATAGTTGAAATACACTGAATGCCTGTGAGTGAATCACGAAACACACTGTCTCTAATATTCATCATGAATTCCGAAAACAGCTGAAAACCGTCACCGATAAACAACGCCCTTATACCAAAGGAATCTTTTTGTCTATTGTTGTGCAGCTGAAAACTGTTACCCCCTCCAGAAAAAAAGTACAGTTTTACCTCACATGTGGTGAAATGTCGTCAGAAAGAAATCGATGAACAAACCGCACCGATACCTGAAAACGTTCAGCGGTGGAGAGATGTCAGTACTTGAACATGCGTAACGTTTAAATATACCTTGCTCAAACATGTATTTTAGTTATGCCTTATTCTACTCTATTCCTTTAAATCACCGCTTGGTTGCCATTTATGAATATAAGCAATCAGCCAAGTAAGAAGAAACTTTACAAGCATATTTGAAAGTGTTAGACACGTTCACACTATCACTGATCGTTAGTCGTTTTATTGTTTTGAGGTGCGAATGTGTACTAGGAGCATATTTACAATAGAAGAAAAAAGCATCATCTTTCGAATAGAAATGGTCAAACATATCTGCATGGAAAAAAGATGAATAGAACGGCCGCCTTTATTTCATTAATAAAGAAACACTTATTTATTATATTTCAGGTAAAACTCGCCAGTTCTCGTTTAAATGTTGCCTATCGTGTAAAAACAGCATGGTGAATATACTCTAAACAGACAGTTGTTCGTATCATACAGCAAATAATTTACCCTCTTTGTTGTCATGAACTGCAGCGCGTGTGAAATTTGAGTTGCCTCTCGGATGGGATGCGAAACGAAAAAATCGATGAAACAATCTTCAGAGAGCATCCTTTCGACGATGAATGATCGAAAGAAGATGCGAATTGAGGAGTTCTCAAAGCGAAGGCTATTGTGATTGATCACCTGCGATGACACTGTTATTTTATATCAACAAATCTATACGGCCGCAATGTGCAATAAACTGATCAAGTGATAACAGTGACGTCGAATAATGGAGCTAAGTAAAGCATTTAATGGGATGTGCTAAAAGCGCCTTGTAATTGGGTGTCACAAAAAATACCTCGTTACACGAGGACGTGGCAAAAATACTCCACAGCCGAATACGTTAAAATCAACTTGCAGTAAGATAAGACAAAAAGAACGTTTAAATTGCGAGAACAGCACCTAGTCATTCGCTTCATATTGAATCACCCATAAAGTAATTAGCGTTTTTTGGTACTCATCCTTACGTACCTCTGCTAATTTTACTGTTTTATTTAAAGGTCTTGTGCACATCCCGTTAGCGCAATGCTGACGTTGCAGGCAAGGGTGTCCCTGCCAATTTTCATTCAGAAATAGGCATGGGACGTGAGGTGAAAAGCTTCAGATCAAGCAAAAATTACCAGTACATTTTCTTAGTAACTTTCAAGCCGATAATCTTTAACCTAGTGCCCTCTAATCTGAAGATCGTTCCAACCATTTTGGTTTGAACGATCTTAATTGAAAACCTAATTGAAATTGAGAATTGAAACGAAGTAATTGAAAACGAAGCAGCTTTTGTTAAGCTAAAAAAATCTTGCGCTGAGACACTTGTGGGGCGGATATTAGCGCCAACTCTAGGCGAGTAACGTTAGTTTTTTTGGGTACCGTTCGCGTTGTTGAAGCTCATTTTGTTTAGTGCAACATCGTGTACGCATCGTTCCGTTCATTTTATTGGTTTATAAGACTAGGATTATTTGAGTGGAAGAACAGGGCAATAAATCATTGAGAAGTGGGTTGCTGACATTATTACTCAACAAAAATTACCACTTATAGCGACAAATGAATACCCAAGAGTGTTCATTTTCATCCAGAAGGTATTTTCGCTTTTTAACATACAAACGTATCAAGGTTTTCAGGGCATTTAGTGCCCACGGGAAGTTGGTGGATCAAATTGAGAATTGCTTAAATGACCAATCACATGTCAAAAATTATCAAACACTTTCATCCACTCGTTTTTCGTATCGCAGTTAAAATTAGTTGAGCGCCACATCGTAAATGTTCTCTAATGGACCTTTGATATGACCCTTTTCAAACTACATATTTTCGAGTGGGCATATGTAAACGTGATAAAATTAAAGACAAACATACCGACTTTTCAACCCCACTAAGTGAAATGACGTTTGTCGTTTTGTTCTGAATATGAAGACCAAAATAGCGAACGGATGATTTCTTTGTTAAACTCAGCAGTTTATCTGAAGTCATGAAGGTTCTACACATTCATAAAAGATTCTTGTAAATATTTCAGTCGATATTCTACAACAGGTGAAATCTCTTACAGTGTTTTGACGTTCTATACCTCCTACAATGTATTTTACGAAAAGAATGTAATAATCAAATTCACTCGCAGAAAATGTTTCACTTTTCTCACAACGTGAGATAGATAAACAACAGTCGTCTTGCTCAATTCATTTGGAAATTTTTAGTACACAAATACAACGTTTCATAAAAATTGAAAATTCAAAGGCCTATATGCGCAAAAAAAGGAAAAAACATTATAAACAAAACATTTCAGTGCTCCTTCGAAGCCAAGGAGACGGCGGACTAGTTTGTATTTTGATTGTTTTGTTTTGCTTTGTATTCCGCCATATTTTCAAAAGACGTCTTGTTTTGGTTTCGGCTTGCATTACACAAGAGAGGTCTGCCTTTCTTTTCAACTGCTCCTCGTTAATCGTATTTTTCTGGGTTCAGCCAATCGGATTTAGAAGACCGTGAAGGAGAGTGGCTCTTCAGCACTCTACTAAGGTGAAAAACTAAACGGTGGACTAGAGATGAAAAAATGTTTCAAAATTTCCATCTTATTCAATGTGTCGTCCGAAAATGATCATTTTACCTTTGATATTGGCGAGCGTTGTGAACTCATAATTGTAATGAAGAAGAATGGTTGAAGGGAGTATCGTGGAGCGCACTTCATTGCTTTCGCTGTGCGCCAGTAACACGCAGGTCATCGTAGGCGGCCAATGGTGACATATGCAATGTATGCCTGAAGCACCTGCTCAGATTCTTATAAACAAACCCAGCAACATTTCAAAACAAGAAACGCACAAATCGTGGGCAATATCTGCCAATACAGCTTTGACACAAGCGACATACGTCGATGAGCCGAGTCTAAAGTGAGCACTGTTAAATGGTACGTCGTCGTTGTGTTTTGAGACCAAAGTCACCGCTTGTCACCCCTAGCAACGAACGTCGCAAATGCGCCAACAAAATGCCTACTATTGCTCGTTCTTCGCAGTCCACAGCTGAACACTGTTTTTGTGTTCCACACTGCAAGGAACGCACTCCTCAACGCTCGTTTTGCCTTCATATGTTCATTTCGGGGAGCATCTGAAGCATGATTTAGAAGCAAATTGATAGATATATGGACGGCGATGTAGCTCTGTAACAGCTAGCTCATAATCCGAAATTCGCTGTAGTTTGTACAGAAAGCGTAATAACTATTTTTGTATTGCAGGGAATCAAAGTTTATCATCCGCCATTTACTGCTTTCCTGTTCCACTCAACTAAGAACCATTGAATTATAGTAAATTTTGCGTGGCTTTCACAAGCTTTATAGTTAAATTAGCGGATGAATACAGTCGGAAATGCGTTTCTTTCATAACATAAACCTGATATGTTTCTGATTAAGACTGTAATTAACTTAATAAGAACGGAACAGTTGCCACATATATTGCAAAGATGAACATTTTGGAAGGCAATATTCGGTGGGAAACCGTTGTTTTAGTTTTGTTCAAAAGCACCCCCTCCCAACCGTCCCCATCCTCCTCCATTTTGGGCTAAAAATATTAGCGAATAGAAGTTCTTGAATATATGAGATGACTGTTTTTTTGAATATATGAGATAATGACTGTTATGTCGAAGATGTGATCAAAGAGGCTAGAAGTCTCCCTCCCTTCTGCACCTAACGGCATGAAGAGGATCACATATTTGCAATAAATTTTTCTCCGAGTTTGTTATTTTTTCGCTTGCAAAAGCTCGCAGAATGGTTCACTAGACCTCTTCGAGTAAAACTAGCGCGCTTCAGAAAATCTGTCAACTAAATTTGTCGTCTCCATAATCGCTGTCTTTCGAGCCATCGAAGTCAATGACCTCTTTCCAATTCGGAGTTGGTCAGGTGCTATTTTTAACACAAGTACCCAACAGAAATTGCGTGACAAGTAAGAACGAAGACAGAATCAAATGGATAGTCAGCCTCTATATAGGATATGGTAGCGGACGAAGTTCACGGGAAAAGTGAGAATGACCAGGTCTGTTGAGAAAATTCTGACTACGGACGGTAGTACTCATTCTAATCAAAGTCGCGTGAACGCGGTTGGAGTCTCCTGGTTCATATCTGTGCATGTCTCTCTCTGGAGGCAGCTCAACTGCGGTCATCTCTATTGCTCGTTCTTCGCAGTCCACAGCTGAACACTGTTTTTGTGTTCCACACTGCAAGGAACGCACTCCTCAACGCTCGTTTTGCCTTCATATGTTCATTTCGGGGAGCATCTGAAGCATGATTTAGAAGCAAATTGATAGATATATGGACGGCGATGTAGCTCTGTAACAGCTAGCTCATAATCCGAAATTCGCTGTAGTTTGTACAGAAAGCGTAATAACTATTTTTGTATTGCAGGGAATCAAAGTTTATCATCCGCCATTTACTGCTTTCCTGTTCCACTCAACTAAGAACCATTGAATTATAGTAAATTTTGCGTGGCTTTCACAAGCTTTATACTTAAATTAGCGGATGAATACAGTCGGAAATGCGTTTCTTTCATAACATAAACCTGATATGTTTCTGATTAAGACTGTAATTAACTTAATAAGAACGGAACAGTTGCCACATATATTGCAAAGATGAACATTTTGGAAGGCAATATTCGGTGGGAAACCGTTGTTTTAGTTTTGTTCAAAAGCACCCCCTCCCAACCGTCCCCATCCTCCTCCATTTTGGGCTAAAAATATTAGCGAATAGAAGTTCTTGAATATATGAGATGACTGTTTTTTTGAATATATGAGATAATGACTGTTATGTCGAAGATGTGATCAAAGAGGCTAGAAGTCTCCCTCCCTTCTGCACCTAACGGCATGAAGAGGATCACATATTTGCAATAAATTTTTCTCCGAGTTTGTTATTTTTTCGCTTGCAAAAGCTCGCAGAATGGTTCACTAGACCTCTTCGAGTAAAACTAGCGCGCTTCAGAAAATCTGTCAACTAAATTTGTCGTCTCCATAATCGCTGTCTTTCGAGCCATCGAAGTCAATGACCTCTTTCCAATTCGGAGTTGGTCAGGTGCTATTTTTAACACAAGTACCCAACAGAAATTGCGTGACAAGTAAGAACGAAGACAGAATCAAATGGATAGTCAGCCTCTATATAGGATATGGTAGCGGACGAAGTTCACGGGAAAAGTGAGAATGACCAGGTCTGTTGAGAAAATTCTGACTACGGACGGTAGTACTCATTCTAATCAAAGTCGCGTGAACGCGGTTGGAGTCTCCTGGTTCATATCTGTGCATGTCTCTCTCTGGAGGCAGCTCAACTGCGGTCATCTCTATTCATTCTGCTACTCATCTCTCTTCCTTCTGCTTGCTAAATGGGCCATCAAAAAATTCGTAATAGTCATTGAACAGTGACAATAGTGTAAATGATAATAAATGTCGGCACTAATTAATAATAACAATAGCAATTACTGTTGAAAAAAGAGCTTGAGAGCGAATGACGGCTAATGGTTGAAGTGTGGTGCGCACGCAATGATCCAACTTCTAGATGGAACGTTGTAGGCTTCATCTTTTTATTTCGATAGGTTGCTTTCCAGCTTCTTCAGCCGAAATTTTGACTCGTTTCATAAGATGACAAACGCTGAAGAATCCTAGGTGCACTGATCCTTTCATCTTCTTCATCGACTTAATTGGGATGACGTCTTGCTCCAACAGTCAGGTTACTGCAACGAAGTTTGTAAGGCGTCTGTGTTCTACCATTTTCCTGTACGGATGTAATATTCCCTAAGATGAAGTAAATAATTTATGGACTGAGAAGGCTATAAACACGAGGCCGCTTTTTCAGAGTATGAATGCTGCTTAGGCGCCAGGATGTTTCAGACCTCCTGACTGAAGTTTACAGTTTGTCAGCTGATAAGCTGCTCGAAAGTGACAAGCGTGAATTACCTAGCGTACGCGAGGGCCTGCTCAAGGACAAAGGATTATATACGTTAAGTTTCAGCGTTCCATCTGCAAGACAGCATGAGAGATCGGAAATCGCTTTCCAGATTTAGGCGGGCAACCTAGACATCAAATTGAACAGCCAGCTAAAAGTAATGGTAGAGAGTTCTTTCCTATACAGGAATGTTTGTACAGAAGAATGGGTCTAGAGAAGCTAACTAACAAAATATTTTTACCGATCTTTTTAAATGCTCGACTTGAGAATGTCTGCACCTTCATATTTAGAGCATTTCTGTACACGTATAATCTATCACCTGTGGAATGAAGTGAAATGTTTACATGAACATTTGTGGATGCTTGTCTGTGATTAGCCCGTTTGTGTACATGTCAAGTTAGCGTTCCTACAATCGACAGCATAATCAAGGCGAACCTACTGAACAGGCAGAGCTAATTAATGTTAACGTCGTCTTTCACTCAATCAGCAGCCATGACAACAAAACGTGCACACTGGATTGCAAATCATTTGATCAGTTTCTCAGTTTGGTTGGGAAGTCAGCCAAATAAAACAGTGAGCTCTTCAGAGACTGGAAACATTCCGAATCGAGACTTTTTACAAAACGGTCGCGAAAAATTTTCAGCATTGGATTGCCGTTTTCATTCTCGCCAGTTTACTACCTGAAGTGATCTCAAATATATATCATATCTGCTGCTGTCTTCTATTTGTTCATTCTGATTGTGAGTCGTTTGGGCTGGTTAGCCCATTGTTCTGTGCTTGTTGGTCTGCTTATTCCGCAAATACACGGTTGCTATTAATGAACACCGTTTGCAAACTTGAAAACCATGTATAAGGTAGATGCTTAACAAGTTCGCAGATTCAGGACACAACGGGGCTTAACAAATCTTTTATTTTTCGGGTGAATGTGAGGTCTTTATGTAACCGCTACTGAATACTTCCGCACCATACTTACACACCAAAATCAACGACTGTTGACTAACTAGTCAACTTTCCCTCAGTGCGGAATATATATTACATTTTAATACTTTAATCGGCGAATGGCCAACACAGACAGTGAACAATAAGAAAAAAAATTTTTGGATTACGATTTCAGTTAAGATTACGGATTCAGTGCCCCACTAATGACATTCTATCAGCAATAGGAACACTTCATTATACTGAGTGACAACAGGGAAACAGCCCACCTCATTGTGCTGAATGATCAAACAATTATGCAACCAGTCACCGAGAGAGAAAGTCGAACATCGGCGATCGATTTTCTTGCTTACAAACACACGAACACATACACACATACACATACATTCGCACACACACATACACACATACACACACATACACGCACATACAAACATTCACGCACACACACATACGCAAGTATATATACACACATGCACACGCACACATACATACGCATATACACACATGCACACGTATATACACATACACACATATACACACATACACATACACAAACATACACAAAAACACACACGTAAACTCACATATATATACCCAAATACACATATACACATTCACACAAACACATACACATAAACGCATACACACACATACACATATACTTGCACACACATATACACACACACACACGGATACACACACCATACACATTCATTCACACACATAAATACACACGCCATGTACACCACATAAACGCCACATTAACACCACACACGCCGCACACACACGCGACACACCTACACACACATGCACACACATACACGCCCATCCACGCGCGCACACACATACATGTACAGAGACACAAACAGAGACACACACACAATCATACATACACACACAGACTGATATAGACATGTTCACACACACATACACAGAAAAACACACACATACACACACATCCACACATACAGAAACATGCACACGTACACATACAAACATACAAAGATACCACACACACATCTAAATATGTACTCACATATGCACTCAGAGACACACATATTCGTGGACACATACACACTCATACGCTCACATGCAAACACACATACACACATAAACACAGGCAAACATTCACACACACACGTACACACACACGCACACACATATGCGCACAAATGCACACACATACACCCGCGTATAGATACACACATATACATACAAACACACACACAAGGATGCACACACATACACGGACACACACACACACACGCACTGTTAGTTTTAAGGATATGTTCGTATGGACTGCTGTGCTGTGCAGATTCAGCATCGCTTTCTTAGGGGCTAGAGAAGAAGAGTGTGTGAACTTCAAAGGAGAGGTTCTGAATGAAGAAGAAACCGGAAAACGTTCGGAGAGGTAGCCAAGACAGGCGCTTTACGCATTTTAGTTAAAACAGTTTGATAATTTCCTGGAAATCAAATGAAAAATGTTTATCTGCGCACAAGCATCTCTGCTCGACCCATGAACAGACAGCTGCAATTGTCCTGCAGTTCAAATTGGCGCTGTCAAGTAATGTGTTCTATTCTCACCTCATTACAGCGAAAACTCAGTTTAAGATAAAAATGATGAAGATTAAGAGATGGCAATGCTATCGAGCTTGCCCTAATGTTGCTCTCCTCATGTGCATATTGGAGCAAGCCGGAGTCCGTACAGATGATGATAGTGTGAAGAAGATTGCTGAGGGGGGTGAATATAGGAAGCAGTTTTTCATACTGCGAAATGAATCAGTCTACAAGGACATCAGTAGGGGGGACATAAGGGGTGAGGAGAGAGGGGGTAGGCAAATGCTCATTCAGCACTTCTAGCATCGATTCACACTAACTTAGTCGGCTGCTGATGTTTGCGAGTTTTCCGCATGAGATGGGGCAGGTGGAGGAGGCATGGGATGATTATAAACGATATTCGAAAGTGCGCACTTTTAGGTCGGAAAAGCGAAATACATCCGTGCGCTGCAATGAGGTCAAACGTCTACGGCGTGCCCATTTTGGGCAGTGCACAGGCCGTCGATCGACCGACACTGCATTGCCATGTTGCGGCATCCGTGTCGCTGTACGCGATTTTGTGTCATTACGTCGATTGAATTTTCATGAGCGGTCTAAATTTTACTTATGCGTTCTACTTTTACGGATTTTTGTGGCTTCCACTCTCTGCCTCATCTATTTTTTTTTCGCTTCCTAGCGATGTCGCTTACTGATCCGGTATCAGTACACAGCTATTCACTGAAAATCACTTGACTACGATCTCTCGTCTGGCAGAATATTCGTAAAGTCTGTTCGTCCCATTCTTTCTCCAAACACAAAAGCTTACTGAAAAAAAAGAATTCAATTATTGTTGGGTTTGTAGCCATCCATCCTATATGCTTGATGATATCTAATCGGATCTAACCATTTCAACTGTTCCAAATCCCATTTACGTTCCTTTTTTTTTCTCAGCCGTTAGAGCACAGCTTTCATTAGTGCAGCATGACACTGCTTTGTCTAAAATGAACTACAAATTCGATGTCATATTTTACGCTATGCGGTGTTCTTTTTTCTTGCGCACTTCTTTCACTTTGAAGACGGCTTCGGTTCTTTTCTGACCGATTTTTCAACCGAGGTATAACGTAGTATAGCGCTTCGTTCCTGGCCACAAGCAAAAAGCCAACTATACTGAACGAAAATCGTTCGGCGGCTGCTACTATTAGCAGCAATTGAAAGACTCACCGTTCAGTAGTTCTTTGGTCACGGAGCGTCAGGTGGCAATAGTGGCAGTGGCAGCGGTAGTGGCAGTAGTGGCTGTAGTGCAGTAGCGCATAATTGAAAAGCCAAACGAGTACAAGCGAATATGGCATGAAGTCGTTTGGGTGAGGATAAACAAATGAAGCAATCGTGGGAGTTTAAGCTACCTGGGAACGTCAAGTACGCACTATGTTGAAGACATCGCCTTTCTCAGGTCGTTGCACCAAGTCGCCGTTGGTCCCTTCGTTCGAGCACGAATACGCGGCTCGGACCCGGGCTTCTTCTATTGATCAACCGCTCTACGCCTTCTTTTCCTTTGGTCATTTTCGATTCCGCCCGGTTTCTTTGTTGTACGGTCCGTTTTTGCCCTCATTTCCACTACGTGTTTCCTCATACCTGCGGTTGATTCGCTGAGTGCGGCTTCTCGATGGCGCCACTGGGACGGCAAGCATCTTTTTGCCGTCGAGTAGCGTCTGCGAATCGCTACGATTGAATTCGCGAATCGCGACACCAACTTCCACACTCTCATAAGGCAGTTTTATAGGCTGCTTACATTGAAGATATTATTGTACAAATCAGAAAGATTATGGCGATCAGCCAGAAAGCCTTGTTGTCTTTTTTAGGGGAGGACCGCAAAGGGTGTGGAATAGTTCAAAGGCTTGTCGCTAACGTAAGCCGTCTCGCAGCGAAGGCCCACAAGTGATTTAAAACATCTGGCTGAGCGAATTTTTTATTGTGATATTGTAAGCTGCACATTGATTGTCTTGTCGTCGATACAATATGGCCAATGTGGAGGGTTTTATATTGCACGTAATTAAGTTTTGCGATGCTTTTACAACTAACGAGTTATGCCTAGAGGCCATTTGACAAGTGATCGAAATGGGACAGTCGTCTGGCCTTCGTAAGCTCATGCATGTCACTGACGGCGCAGTCGACTTCGGTTATTTTGGCCGAATCAATCATGCTGTAATCATGTTTTCTGAAACCATATTTACGGTTGCATGAGTACCTCCGACAAAGAGATTTTTAGCGCTTACCTCCCACGAAGCTCTTGGTTGGGTTCAGTCAAGCCGCACCGATCACAAAAAGGCATGGCAACATGTAAAGGCAAAATCTATACCTTATGAAGCTTTGCAGAATTTGTAAAGGCAAAAACTTGTAAAGGCAAAATCTTTAAAAAAACCTTATGAAGACAGTAACTTCTTTGCAGTTAGTTGTCCACTAATTTCAAGCACGAAATAGCTACAGCGTTGAAACACTCTTTCGTATATTTTCCACTGTGTACGTTGTTTAACTGGACAAAATTCTTTGCACTGATAATTTTAAAACGTTTTTACTGAATTCCGATAGCTAGTTATCGTTGACCTACCTTTAAGTTTTAACGATGGCTTATTCACTGCTCTTTCATAGTTACCATAATTTACTACTGCGGCAATTCTATGTTCCCCACTTATAAATATGTTCGAGCGAAAGCGGAAAGAGAAATTAGCATCGGGTTACCGTCATTCATTTCGTTGCTGCCTGTTAATGTAGTTCAGGCACCTTATGAAGACAGTAACTTCTTTGCAGTTAGTTGTCCACTAATTTCAAGCACGAAATAGCTACAGCGTTGAAACACTCTTTCGTATATTTTCCACTGTGTACGTTGTTTAACTGGACAAAATTCTTTGCACTGATAATTTTAAAACGTTTTTACTGAATTCCGATAGCTAGTTATCGTTGACCTACCTTTAAGTTTTAACGATGGCTTATTCACTGCTCTTTCATAGTTACCATAATTTACTACTGCGGCAATTCTATGTTCCCCACTTATAAATATGTTCGAGCGAAAGCGGAAAGAGAAATTAGCATCGGGTTACCGTCATTCATTTCGTTGCTGCCTGTTAATGTAGTTCAGGCATACCGAACAATTAACTGTAATAATTCGCAGCTTTCCTTCCATTGTTCAAGTACAACTTTACAGTGATTGAAGTCCTAGCATATCAGCAATGGGAATTTAATATCAAACCGGACAAGCTGTGCTCAGAAAGTTCTCAGCCAATGATTAACTTTATGAATGACTAGGAAATGATGATATAAAGTAACTGAAGGTTTATTCGATGAAGCGGTATGAGATGGTCAAAAAATTGTTTTTACTCGTTAGTTTGTATTTATGAGAACCCGCATCCCAGTGCTGCTTGATGCGCCAATTCACTACATTAGCTTCATCTTTGAATCCTTTATTGAATTCTATCCTAGAATTTCTGGCGTCAGCAAACTGGTTCATAAGAGTTCGCAAATGAAAAAGCGCTTATAACAATTAGAAAGTAGAGATTTTGTAGATTTTGCAGAGACAAATGCAACCGGCGCCTGGCACCAGTGAAGACGAGGCCTACGCTGAGGGATCGACAAAAGATCGGCCAGTGAAGTTCATCTACGACGAAAATGACAGTTTCTATTTTGCACCAGCAATGTGCAAACTTTTGCATTATCGTACGGCAGCAATTTTATGTGGTCTTATCGAGGTGGCTATCCTCGCACTAACCGTGCTCGTTTTCTTTAGTAAGTCTTTCGCTAGCAACCCTTGCCATTTCCTGACAAGCCTTATTATTTTTTACTAATAGGAAAGGCACAGTTTGCTATTCGAGAAACCTTGTTTTTCACACTAAATTTTTCATCCTGAAACAAAGATCAAAGATGAAATTGTGCGGGAATGAAAAGTGCAAACGAAGAAAAGATTTGCTGCGATTGTAATTAACGCCTTTAAAACGTAACCGATTATGCTGTATAAACAGGAAGTTGAGGTACAAAAACTTGGTCATTAGCATCTCTGCATTTTCTGTCCGTTTCGTCATCAGCAAAAGTGGAATTGTCTGTAGGGAAATTTCGTAATTTGCTGTTGAATGAAGAAGGCGAGGGACAAGGTGCAAAGGCATTACAGTGGACTAATCTTTTGCTGAGTATAAATTTGAAGTAATCATTTGTCGATTTAACGCTGGACCGATTGGGCAGCGAGGCTTAACGTCTTAAAGGTTTTCAAAAACTGCAATCACTAGCTACGTTTAAAGAATGCTGCGGCGCTGACATCATTCCGCATTTCTTCCTTAAACAGACTGTTCTTCATGAAGCATCAACTGTAGCGACCCTCTTCCAAGAATCTCTTGACTCTGATGAACTTCCACCCTTATAGAAATTGTCCATAATCACTCCTACTTTTAAAGAGCGACATCACGATGATGTGGGCAGTTGCGGGCGATCGATCTAAATGACCTGTATTTTACGCCACTTTCTCGAGTTTCATTGCGGAAGCGCTTTTACCATTTCTATTGCGTTACAATCTTATTAATACCGACCAATACGGTTTCTTCTTCACAGATCAACAGTCTCACAACTTCTAGCTTGCATACGCGACTGGTACGAAAGTTTTTAGGAAAGTGGAGCCGTCGACTGCGTATATGTCGATTTCGCCAAAACTTCTGATTCTGTTCCTATTGGATTTTTGATAAAGAAGCTAACATCATACGGAATAAGGTGTAACTCCTCTGATCTAAGGTTAAGATTGAAAACACCTGCTCGGATGAAATGACCGCCTATCTGGGGTTCCTCAGGGTAGCGTTTTGCGTCTGTTGCTCTTTCTTCCATGTATCAAAGACCCAACATGCTCGAGTCTGTTCCTGAAATAATTTATTAGGTTGCTCACATTGAAGATCCGTTGTCCGCCCCCCAGTTCTTCCAAGAGAAACATCAGAAAAAGGAAAAGCGAAGGGAAGATTTGAACGCTGCAGCCACTCGATAATTGAGTACCTTTAACAATCAATAAGAGTGAGAGCCGTTCTGAATACAAAACTGCATTTGCTAAAGAGGTAGAACAGATGCGTATCTCCTCCCCTCCATTTGCAGAATGTATGTGATCCGCGTGCGCATTTGCTTGGTCGGCTGATGAGTGTACTGTTGCACAAAGAAGAGTCCGGTGTTTTCTTTTTCTTCGTTTCTAATCTCGTTTCCTTGTTGTGCGGTGCATTTTCCAGATGATTTGCTCAGCTGACTTCGGCTAAGGTTCAAATCAATACTTTTGACTGTTTTCGGTCTTCACCTTCGATATATTGCCTCCTTCCTACGCCCTTTTGTATTACTTTCGAAAACAAACTCCTTTTTAGTCAGGAATTGTCTACATGCAGGAGTGCGATAGTGGTGGTCCAGCCAACCTTTTAAAAGAAATTGAAGTGGGTCACAGGGGCCCTGACGGCTGTGAAATATATTTGGATGAACAGTCTTGGCAGTCGCACCCCTTTAGCGCTTAAATTCACCGCATCGTTGATGAAGGAAACAATGATTTCGGAGCCTGTTTCTGTAGTTTACTTTTATCGTTTCAACAATGAGCACACACTTTCCTGTCGAGCGACTTGTACGGTTTTGCCTGTACCAATTAACAATATGATCGCTTAGGTTAATAAATTAATCTCTGTGGTTTTCTCCATGCGCATTGTTAAAAACCTAAAATACGAAAAGCACAGCATAACTATTATGCCTTCTTGGGCCAAAAAACCTGGCACAGTATTGTGCCATATTTGAATCCACAGATGTAGAATAAGTACAGTATACTCAATTTTGGAGAAGTTGTATGAGTACACTTCTACACTGTTTCTGGAAGAGTAGTACAAATGCAGTATTATATCCAAAACTTTGATTCGATGATATCACTGACCGGGGCGTTAAAAAAGTTCCTGCTGAGCATTGCCATCAGCGCTTTGGGGGTTGAATTGAATGGATTTCAAATATTCTGGGAATTTGGCTATGGCATTTCTACTCCAGTTTTCATTTTGAAATGAGCACTCCGGCAGAAACCGAAAAAAGATGGCTACCTACAGTGGGCCATTTTTAAGACTTCATGACGGCAAGCTTTTCGTCGCGTTTTAAATTGTGAAGCAAGTGTGAATGAAACGAATATTTATTTGCGTTTATTCTCTTCAGGCTTACAGTTGGAAAAGGGCATTACCGAACTTTGGCTCACAGTGGCAATGGTCACCATGCTTGCGTTCGCCGCTGTAACCACATCATTGATGGTAAGGACTCTTCAGAAAAAAAAAGCTATGCGTGCAAATTCGTGAAAAGCGAACTCTGTTGTTGCTATCGTAAGCAGAGGTTATGAACGTCCCTCGTACAATTCGGGCTACGTGCCAGTTTCTCCAAAATGCACTAAGAAAATCAGAATTAATCTTCCTGGGGGCCACTTACTAAACATTTTGAAGATTTTAATGTGACAGACAAGCTTATCATCTCATTATCTTTCTGCTATTCATTCCTTCCTGCCTCCGTTCCTCACCCGCTCGCTCATCGGTTCCAGTTGGGATCGGTAGTCGCAAGTGGCGACCAGATTTTGAGATGAGGCAGCAGTTCCCTTAGAAAGATGAAAAAAAGTCGTGTAAAAAGAGAGAAACAGAGGAGAAAGAGGCAAAAAATTCGGAAGACTTAAAACGACAGAGGGGCGATAAGCTCATCTGCACTGTGTACCAGCGCTTCTAGAAAATGTAAACTAGGCTCTAACTGGACATTGTGAGCCGATGTTGGGCGATGGGTGAGTTTCAGATTTATGGTATTAGCACCGAACAAGCCAAGTATCTCTGGCCACAAATGGCTTTTATGCATGTCGAAATTTTGCTTCTCATCATATTGGCGATTGTCTCTATTACGAGTATGTCGATGGGAATTCAAACGACACATCGTCTGTTCGGAGCGTTCGTTAGGTTCGCTTCTGCTACGCATACTTTAATCGTTTTGCATAGAGCCAACGAACAGAAACTTAGCTGGACTGAACCACTGCGACAGCGATGGTCAATTGCAGATATTTGCCTTAGGGAGCCGCACACCCATGGGAATGTAGCGCTGTAACACTATGTTAAGATCGTTTTTTTTGTATTAAAGTTCAGCTTACTTATATTTCTTCGCCGATAACCAATGCAGTATAAGAAAGTTTCATGCTTTAAAGTATAGTTTGATTTTTGGAATCCTTCATAAAACTCGCTCTGAGTTTCTCAGTATATCAGCAAGCGTCGCATTGTATGGCTTTAAGATCCTTAGACTAAAGGATTAACTGTAAGAACGTGCGAAGTAATTAAATTATGCAGTAAAATGGCGGGAATCAATCATCTCCTGTGCAGAAAATAGTTTCCGCTTCTTTCTTATAAAACTGATCAGTGCAGCGTCATGATATGTATCAGTAAGAGTAGTGCAAGCAAATTCAAAAAGGAATATTCATTTTTGGCTGTTGGAATGTTGAAGTGATTCCAAATGCATGGTCACAACTGCTGAATACGTCCGACGTACAGCAAAGGAAAAATTTTGCTTAAAGCAATATGTGATACGTAATAGATCCCTGGCATATCGGCAAGATAATATGGTGGTGCTCACTGTGAGGCAATATGATGGCAATCTAGTCACTTCGAAATGACGTTTGAGTTTGCGCACATAGGCTAGCTTGCTATAACTTGACGCTTTTAAATGTTTTTGTCGACGTTTTTTTCTTAATAAGATTGCCTCATTGGTCACACGAGACGCGCTAATAAACTCTCATTTTTCGTTTAAATATTTGCAACAATTTGCAGTGTTCACGAGATGGAGGATCATTTTGGACCAATTTGGCCGTTCAACATGGCGGTATTGTCATTTTTTGGTGCTGCAGTGGTTGTATGGTTTCATATAATCGTTCGGGGTGCCTACGATTATCTTTTGGATAAGGAATATTTCACAAAATCGCCAGCTATTGAAATGGTAAAGAAAGTAGTCCTGTGAATGCTTTAAGAGAGAACCTTAATAAGTGTGTACGCCCAAATAAACCATTTATTATATCTGTCGATCATTACACGAGTTTCATTATTACCGTTCGTTATCGTCATGCTATGCGGCGATAGTTTTATACAAATCATTCATCTGAATAAGGCGATATCAAATGCATACTAAATGTGGCGATGAAAAGGTCAAAATTTTGAAAAGAGGACAGCTTTTGTTTGGTTTTGAAACAGGACCCTTTAGTCGTTGATGCAGCTCCAAACAGTAGGTCCAACTGACTCGACGCATTCGGCGCTCTTTTCCTTACAAATCAGTGCAGGCCCTCTCAGCGTAATCATGACAGCTTGTAGGTAGTACTGTTTTGCTGTAAATGTTCTAGACTCAGTTTTAGGGACTAAAATTTCTAAACACAAGCTGAAACCTACACTAGGCAAAGCTCAGAATGTGAATTCCTAAACGGAAAAGGCAGAGAGTGCGGGGAGAAAAACGAAAAAAATCAAAACAAAAGAATACCGATAGCGATAGCAGCTCTGATCTCTTGAAGAAATATCTTAACCACAGCCTTGCACTCTTTGCGTTAAAAGTAACTGGTTGACCGTGACTGGTTAGGTAACAATGTTTATGCATTTTGGAGCATTGTTCATTCGATTTTCGAAAACCTACTAAACATTTTAAACCAGAACTGCGGTTAAAGCATAATATACCGACTGAACGGCATGCGTTTCAATTTGTTACGCTGCGAACTACTAAGCTGCATCGAGAATGATTTGGTCTGCTCCACACTGGTTTTTCACCTCTGAGCTTATTTCCTTTCTTAACTTCTGACTTCAATATTATTGTGGGACATTCGTTCTAGGGCTGAACGTGCGTGAACAGCATAATTAGCCGGATAGCGATAGCTAGGCTAAGACCTTTTATGCTGGACGAATGCTATAAAGTACCTTCTTCAAAATAAACAACCACTGACGATTTCTTTAAAATATTCGTCACTTTGGCAGTCCAAAAACAGTCATTCAGTTGGTAGTTCCATGTGATTACTGGAAAAGAAGCTACAAAAATGGTTCTTATGCTTAGATATAACGATGCCGTTTACAGAAGGAAGTGGAAATTAAGAAATATAGTTTCGTGAATGAATGGCGGCGGAATTGTAGCGTTCAACGCTTTGTGATGAGAATGACTGAATATACACACCTCGACAACTGCAAATATTGACAGAAATTTATGTTAATATACATTGAAAGTTAGGTAATTTAGCACTTCTAGTTGATATGGATTTATATTTGGACTAAAAATTGGCAGAACTATTGCACGATTTTAAGCAAGTTTCCTGAATGCACAATTTCCAAGGACCCTAAAATCTCAATTGGACCTTTCATGCTTGGATGTGTGTTTTTTGAGAAGCAATTGCTAGCGGTCTTCTATGCGTTCGAAGTTCTACTTTGAATTCAGCTCTTAGCATTTAACGTTGGTCTCGCAGTGAATATAACGGCATTGCGCACTTCATAAATGCGATTCTAGGGAGAAGGGGAAGGGTGGATGGGGGGG
>JPKZ01003246.1:61481-121147 GCA_000803305.1 Toxocara canis
GGGGGGGGAAGGGGAGAGGAAGAGGAGAGAGATTCCAAGGCTTCAAAGAACATGTCGGAGCGTACAGCAGTTCTCTTCTATTAGCCTACCATTATGCAAATTAGCCAGTTATCGACCATTTCCCTCCCCTCCATTCTGACGCGGAAAATCCGTCTCATGTCTACACGTGTTTAATACGTTCATAATGGGCAGATACCATACGATAGTTTCCATATGAAATTAGGTAGTGGTTAACAAGGGAAGACATACGTTGCGCAAAGATAGCGGCAAGTTTGCAGAGTGTGATACGAATGAGCCTCATTGAATGCGTCACACCTAGCCATACTCATTACCATAGCACATTCCTTCTAAACCTTCGTTGAAAACTGCCTTGTGCAGTACAGCACCGAGAAACGCGTCAATGATATGTTTCATCCATGCGTATGATGAAGAACATTTTCAGCTGGTCAATTCTGATAGAGTACAGTATCCACACTTTGATAAACGCATAAGAAATGAAGTACGGCGGAGATTAGGAACAGATTAAATGGCAACAAAAGCAGAGAATAAATAATGCACATTTCGCAGAGATAGTTTTTGAAGAAATTCTCACCTTGAAAATTTTCTGAAAGCATAAGGTGACCAGCAAAAATTTGCAGAATTATGTCGTAGCTAAATTCGGCAGTGCCAGAACTTGCAAATAACGTCGAAAACTGTTCTTACGAAGAGCCAATTGTTTCTGTCCTGTTCCTGTTCCATTCTGTTCTCATTCAGTTCCCCTCTTTGCATCTTTCTTTCGCTTGTGTCAACGTGGGATGTTAGTTTATGCTTTTCCAAAGCAGTAAAGTAGAGTACAGTATAGCTCAGTAATGGACGGGAACGAGCGTAGATTACGACATAGCCTATGAAAAGCGGATAAATTAACGAAAAATGAAGAGTTATGAGGAAAAACACAGCAGAGCTCAGGAATTTTTCGGCCCCAAAATGAAGGTATGGTATAGTTTAAAAATGATGCTCCTTTGGAAACATAAGGCAATCAAATGAAGAGGAAGAAATGAGGAAGTGGAAAAGTTGTAACCTTTTGGCAGTAGGCGCACATGAAGTGGTAAGGATGAAATTTCTGAGCACGATAAGAGTTAGGAGCAAGGGCAGTAATGATGGGTCCGTCGATCTCCTCAGAGCAGAATGCACAAACCGCTGCACAGCTTGGAGGTGGCGAACCCTGCAAAGAATTGCGCAACTGCATGCTGGGACTGCTTGTGGCGGGAATGCTGAAGTCGATTCAATCCTACCCCTTGCAATATTTCTTGATGCTCTCTTCGGGAAGAAAATAACACTTTTCCTAGAGAGAAATGACACAGCATTACAAAATTGTAAATAGACTTAAAAATCAGGCTTGCTTGCGTTCATTCCATTTTTCAAAATTTTTGCTGAAACGAACCGGAAAAACTGCTACTTACCACTGTTTAACAAAGTGTGGTGCCTCAGTTTTTTGTTAGCTTTATTTCTCTTCTCGAGACATCAGAATTGCCCAAATTTCCAGAACAACAGGGTTTCAAGATGCTGTTTACATAAATACATTGGAAATGTTCATTCTTTTCGACGGAAGCTGATATATCTGCTGAAACCTTGGTTGATCTGTTGATTTCTGCTCTGTCTTTAAAACTCATATGTTGAAGACGAAGGCATTGGTAAATACCTCAACGTTTATCGTTCGACGAGGCGTTTCTGAACGCGCTCTCTTCTTGAGGCTACTTCTGAAAACGTACATTAGGATCAGTTAGCAGTAAGGCCCAATAATCAACATGATAATTGCTCTGGCGGCACAACAGACAGACAGTATAATTAACATATAATCAAAATATTTTTAAAAAACCACCGTGTTTGCTTGGCTGCGACATTTCCCTCCCCTCCCTCTCTCTCTCTCTCACCCCCCCCCCCCCCCCTACTCTGCCACAGAATACCTCTAAAGTTTAAGTGTGAGAGCTTATAATAAGCAAACATGGTGTTTCGAAATTGCCGACCGATACTTTTATAGTACATCGCATGTTTTTTTCTTATAGCCAGTGTTTTCGCAATAAAAACTATTAAAACACGTAAATTCTGTCGCGCTAAACAAAATATACCCTTTTTCATGCAAGTAACTGTCGGCTTTTGTAAGACGAAATTTTGAAGAGAAGTGGAAACGAAAGGAGCGCAATTCTTTTCCCGTCTTGCATCTCATGGAAACGAAAGGAGCGCTATTCTTTTCCCGTCTTGCATCTCATGGTAAAGGAGATTGTGCATTTTGCTAGTGACACCGATAATTTATTTATGGACGATGAAGATGAAGTAATAGCCGAAGAAAATTGATATTGACAAACAGCTGACGTTTGTGATTCGGACATTTCAACGCCATAATCTCGTGAAACATGTTCCAACGTAAAATTGTCCTCGTCTTGCGCTGAAAACCAACTGACGGTGCATGAGTGGACTTTGAAAATGAAATTTTATCTACACAACTATAAAAATTTAAAAAATTGCCTAGTTAAGACGCATTAAATGGACGATTAAGGCAGACACTGATAGCAGCTGAAAGCGAATTGTTTGTATTTTTTGAGGGTAGTAGGACGAAAAACTCGGCAATTGACCAAAAAACAGCAACGAGCATTTAACAACTACAACCAGTACTCGAAGACTGCGTGGAATATCTGCTAGTAATGGACGTGTAATTGTTAGGCTTCTTTAATGGTGGTAATTTATCCTCACTGGCATTTGTTCGTTTAAAGAGAAAACTTTTTAACCTCGTCGTTGTTTTGGTGACGGGAACGGGAAAACGTCTTCTTCAGGACCTGGCGTGATGCGTAACTTGTATTCGACTTCCTGTAAATGAATTCTGACGACTGCCAAAGAGTTGTGTATGGTCACATTCGCACAGTGATTTGATAGAAAGTACTGCAATGTACCCTCAGTCCATCCTTCGAAAGTGATTTCAGTACGCCCCCAAAAGCAAAACAATCTGCAAGTTTGGAAACCTAAAATCGCATAAGTCTTCTTCCAATTTACTGTTTCCCTCAAATTCAACCTTTTTCGTGTATATGTTATTCTCGTGAATATTCGTTAAATTTTGTCTGCGCTCGATTTGAACATGCTTTTTGGAAGCACGCTGCTGCTCAACTCTCCTCTTCAAATCGAGTCCTCAGCTGTTGATGTGAAATTCTAGAATCCCCAAAGATAAATCTGATAGTTCATGGTATTCAAAAGCAGCAAAAAGTGATCACTGAAGCACTTTCTCTGGATCAACGTTTGTTTTGCTAATTGAAGCTTCTATACCCCCTACCCAGAGCGTTCATTACATTTAAATTCAGCTTAGTATAGCAAAAGTTTTCTAAAAAAAAACTTAGGAACATCGAAACTAAATGAAGAGCAGCATCGAGACATTGCATATAGGGCAGTCATACCTCCTGCTTCTTTTTCTTTTTAAGCGATCCCTTTCGCAGCACTTCAGCAGTTGCATCGATGTCATACACAAGTGCAGCCAGTGTATCAGTCACTGCGTGTTGTTCTGAAAAATCCTTCAAAATCTTTTATACCGAACTTTTTTCAAAATATTTACTGCAATGATGTAAATTGATCAAATCAGTCGAGAAGACTAGCTGTTGCACTGTGCTAAACGATGAATGCAAGAGAACAAGGAGCAACAGGAGTTTATTTGGCAATTCAGCACTCTGTAAATTTGACGCTCACGGACAGTTCGATCAGCTAAAACAAAGGATTGTTGTAATGATTTGAAGCCGCTTAGATTTTCCGCCTCAGGCGGACTAAACAGGTAATAGCATGGGCTGCGTTTTGCAGAAAAACCAGTTTGTCCTTAGATACTTTGACCCATCAAGCCAACCATATTGTAAAAAACAACCTCTGCAGTGGATACTGGCTGAAGTGCATTAGTCATGATGTGATACGATGAAGTTTGATAAAGAAATCAAGTAACAAAAGGTGCCCTACAATATGCGGTAGCATTTGGCAACGAGATGAGAAATCAGTGGTATACGTTCTGGGTGTATCGTTTCAGTTTTAAAAAAATGACAAATCAGTGGTATACGTTCTGGGTGTATCGTTTCAGTTTTAAAAAAAAGTCCCATGCTTTTGTTTTGCTACCATTGCTACGTTTACTGTTGAACGACAATGCTCAATTATGAAAAAAACGTGAAGAAAGGAGAGATTAGACGACCGCAATCGCAAACTTTTAATCGCAACACTTACTTTGATCATCTTTCACTTTCGAAAGCTCTTTCTGCATATCTTCGGTACTAATCGATGTCAACCGTGTTGAAAGCCATTCGTCGGAGGGATCTACGGAGATACTGCCCGTTACCTCCATCTCGGTTTGAAATGACTTTCGCTCCAGCACCTTAACAGTTGTCCCTCTTAAATGCTGTAGGAAATCTTGTCGGTATGCATGTCTTCAACGCACCTTTTGTTGCGCTTCATTTTTCGTATAACCTGATCAACTTTTGCACCTGCCTGTATGCTGGATTATCCGCTACTGTGAATTAGCTGACAGCCGTACCAGCAGAATGGTAATGCCCACTTGTTGTATTGAAGGTAAGAATGGTCGAAGAAATGATCGGAAACAAAATGAAGAATGCTTAGCTGCTCACACACATCTCTGCTAGACACGCGATCAAAAGTTCTTTTCGACGCGACTGTGTCGTGGTCGTCAATTGACTCGTTCATAATATTAGAATTACTGTTGTTGTTGGCGTCCACTTTCGTAGAACTTTCACATTGACTTTCGCAACGCTTCCCAACTGTCATCCAGAATTTCACGCTTTCAGCTACGTTGAATAACTTTGTTTTTTTTTTCTTTTCTTTTGCTTACGACCCTAAACTTTTGTCTTAGGAATTGAACTTGACAGTAGCTATTCACTGACTTGTCTTTCTCGCCTAATTATTTTCCATATGCAATAACGCATCGGGAATTTCAGCAATTTTTTTGGGGCGAATGCAGTGTTGCAGAATATGCTTGTCAAATTTCGTTGTTATAGCTTTTCTGTTTCATTGATTATTCAACAGTAAAACGACCACACATAAACGCTCACATTCACACAGACAAAACGGTTCTATAAAGCGCTTTTTACACGAAGAAAGCGACGTTAAAAGCGCTCGCCAAAACTCTTAATTATACACTCATAATAAACACAGTCTAAAATAAAATCCTTTTAGAACCGGTCATCTTTTGCTTTCTAAGATGCAAACATTTCACTGAAAAGGTAGCATTTGGTGGAAATTTATCGGCAGTTCATAGCTCTTCGTTCTAATGGTAAAATGATTATCTCACAAATGAGTGATTTTTGACGAAAAAGTAGATAAACGGGAGGTCAGCGAATGCTTACACTTTCGTTGTGTTTGCGGCGAATGAGCTCTGTAGTAGCGTTGACGCCATCGAGCATTGTATCGAGTGTATTTTGGACGACACCAGCATCTAAACAATAAAACATTGCGAACTGATCATGTTTAGATTTTACAATTCTCGCTTTCGGGACGAACATGGCAAAAGTGTCGCAAATTTTCACAGGCAACGGAAATTTAATAGCTCATTTTGTCAATCAAAAATCGGTTTCACTAGACAAGAAGTGAAATAAGCACGTTTGAACTAAACAGGCTCCCGGCTGAGGAGGAAGATAAGCAGACAGTAGTGAAGTTTCTTTTCGCTCACTTCCTATTACACGGACAGTTTCATTCCGTAAACGCGGTGCATCATTTCAAACTCATGGGTCGCTAGAAAAACTGATGAAAATGCGTCCTCTAATTTGTAAATTTAATTTCAGGATGAACCTTGCGTTTTCTCCTCAATACAAGTGTCACCCAGAGCTATTCTATTGGGTTATCAACTGAAAAATGGCAACCGCCTCTTAGAAAAGTGTCGTTGATTTCGAATAGGAGGACAATAAATGAAGAACGTGTTTTCAAAGCTGTTAGAATGAGTAACGTAAAGCATTCTAAGCTTGTGTTTGGAATAGCCAACAGAACAGAGGTTATTAAACTCTTTGGTCCCATCATCTATGTCCCCTCCCCCCTCATTCTACAAACCAGCATCTATTTCGAATAGTTCGCGACCTCATATGAAATTTTCGATTTCTCATTGCACATGCGCTGTGAGTGATGTCGTATTTTAAAAGGTGCTCAAGGCTGACGATTCCTGACTGCTTCAAAACAATGATCATTTTATCAATGAAGCGAAATATCGTCACATACGATTCAGCGGTACGTATCGACTTGATGAACGTGATTCGGATCTTTCGGATTTCTCGGTATGCCACTGATAGGTGTGCGAGGTTGGAACTGGTGAAACTGATGTCATCCTGAAAGCTCATTCCAGCAAATAGTACACGCACGCATCACAGTAAGACACACGCATGCTCTTCTTCATCACTACACTGAACAAGACAAAATCCTTAGCTGCATCATCGGATACTGAATCGAGAAGGTGCCCCTCGAAGATACTAATTCGCTAAAATCGTCGTCACAAATAACGATGATTTTAGCGATTACGTATCAGGTGTGAACACCCAGAGAGATTTTGTTGATGACGTATTGTTTGAAGCAATTCATTTCTTTCCTCGTATCGTCATATCGATCGCTCATTAACGATCGATACCCCACGCAAAGTGCACTGTGCGCTCTTCGTCTAATCGTTTGTGTATCTATAGCTGATAACTACAGCTTTTTCCACAGCAGCTGAAGATTTTAAGTGATTACGAAACGTACCCACCTTTCGCGCAAAATAATCGTCATTCGATATGTACACTTTATCGGCGCATTTATTGGTCAAACCGAACACGATATGCCGAAACCATCGGTGGGCTATTTAAGCATATAACAGTGTAGTTTTCATTGATGCCTGTTAGTGTCTTCCGTTAACGATAGCCCTTGCCGCATAGATGAAAACTGTTTTCATAAAGTGCAATCCATCATAGCTGAGGGCAGGCCCACGATGTTAGGAATGAGATGAGGTGAGCAATACGCTTTTGCTCTGTTTCAGCACTAGTATTACTGGCGTTTTGGACATGGTAATTTCTGGATAACGGTCTTTTGAACATTAATATTTCAACGGGGCGTACCATTTTCAAAAGCTAGCAATAATTTGCTGAGAACAGCAGCAACATTAATCTAAGGATCTCAGCGCATACGTTGTACATCACCGTGGGACATTAAAAGTATTATTCTGCATCACCAACTCACTTTACCATATGAAGAAAAAATTTCACGTGCACAATTCTTTCGGTGAAGCATGAGCCTTCGTCGATGTGTTCCATCTTTTTTTTTTGCTAATCAAGCGTATCAGGCGCGTATCGATTGCAGGAAGTGAGCGATGCACAGAAAAATGACGGAATTACCTTAACGTCCCGTCTCTATTCAACTATGACGTAGAGTACCCAAAGTTCTGATTGCGCAGCACGATGCACTTGTGACCCGCGATTAGCGTCCTATGTTAGGTGAAAATGCGGATTTTTATCACTGCGGTATGCGTTGCTCTTTTTCGGTGGAACATGTTTCAATTTGTACAGAATTAGTGTAGCGTTGAGAAGATAAAACAGTCTCCCTGACAGCAGAATAACACTCCCTTTCCGGTGCGCTGGTCACTTTCATACTTTTTTTCACACAACAATTTTTTCAAGGTTTTTGTAAGTAGTAATAACTGCCGTAACTAGGATCCTCAGGTGTATCATGAAAAATCTACCTTTGGGAGCGCGAAGCCGATATGAAAAACTTACCTACTGCAGGTAGTATTTCAGTTAAAAATTTTAAAAAAAAGTGCACCTTCAATAGGACTGGAAGAATTTTAATCACGTTCTTCAAGAAAGCAGATTATTTCCAAAACTATGGCATACACTGGCTTTAATGTATCACTACCTGCAGTAGGTTTTACATCCTGAAACCGTAGCATATGTTCATGTCTGGTCAATAGGGTCCAAAACTGACGAAAGAAAAATAAGAATTTGATGAGCATAATCTGAGTCACATTGGTCTGAGCGAGCAGCACGCAAATTGCACTCGAAAGCATGGGATCCAACAGCGAAGGACAGACGGTAGTCTAAGAAATGATGTCTTAGAAGTGACCACAGTGATGAAAACTAATGCAGATGATCTTGCTCAGAATCAAGTGTCTTTCTTGACTCAAAACTTGTCAAGCCGCTCGGCAGTGACTATTTTTCTTCTATCGTGAAAATGTTTGGTTTTGAAGGAAAGTGGTATATTCGCCAATCCTCGATTGTTTTTGATTGCCTTAATTGTATTTGATTGCACTTTTTCGGGGGTTTTTTTCTTAAACAGCCGCAATTGGAGCAACCCACTTCATCGCCAATCTCGCAATGGAGAATGCAAATATGCATGCCGACTGCTCAGAACAATTTTTCGGTTGTAGACACCAAATACATGGTCGTGCATGTCACTTTTGGTGACACTAAACTTTCCACGGTCCCTACAGGCATAAAATGATACTGTGATAACTGCAAGCCAGACAGCAGAGTTGCAAATATGCGCTCACAGAGCACGCGAGTGAATCATAGATGAACAACTCGTCGTTTTGGGGGAACTTTTGCTCGAATCTCGAAAATCTTAAGCATTTACGCGACTCGATTTCTCCAACTGCCTTGCGATAAAAGGTATGCCGGCTATTATTAACGTAATGTGACTTCCGAAAGGTTGCCAACTAACGCCATCACTACTTCCACGCAATAATCAGCAGACTTGCAGCCAGAATGCGCTCGGCGGTGTTCAACGCAGTTTTAAGTGCGCTTTTTTCTTTTGTATTTTTAAAGTTGACTAGAAGTGATTGAGCTTTAACGCAATGTCCTCGAACCAGAATAACTCTGAAGTTTAAAAGATAGTGCACTTGGGCGAATTAACTTCAAATGAGCGAATTTAATTCGCGTGGATAAAGTTTGCGAAGAATGCCTCGAAGTTCAAAAATTGCTTCAGGCATTTGCTTCCAATGCCGATTTAGGTCTGGTCACTTCGAATATACACAATCACCTCGAAGCAAATGTGCGACGTATATTCGTATGCCAGAAAGGGAAGACCGAAAACTTGTTAGCAGCTGCCCGAAGCCGACCAAAATTTTTGAGGAAAGTAAGTGAAGCGAACCGAGACTTGTTGATTAAGAAGCTGGCGGAAAATTTTTTAAACTGCAAGGCAAGTTTCAGAAGCCAAAACTGTTAAAGGCAACCGACGCTATCCGAAAAGTTTTGATACGTTTACGTCGTCAGCGACAAACTGCTTGCGCGAGTTGCTCCTCCACTCAAGGTGAGACTCCTTATTGCGAGATGCCTTCTCTTCTCACACCTTAGGAGCTGTGGGACTTGTTATTGCGAAATGCCTTCCTGTTTTCACACATCGGGAGCCCCATTATAGTTAGGAGGGCTTGGCACCTTCCCGTAACAGCTAGAAAGGCACTGACCTTTTTTTGGCTATAAGGGTGCGCGCTTTCCCTCTCCCGGACAGAAGGACGCAGTGTCTCCCTTGTTATTCCGTAAGGGCATGCAGCTTCTTTCTTTATGAAAAGGTAAGCGCAACGACTTCCAAGTTTTCAGCTCGCATTTTCTTTGCTTTCGTTTTTCTTCTTTTCGTTCACGCTCCGTTTCTCACAGTTTTTTTTTTTCGGCGGCGTTCAATTTTTCTCACACAAATCGGGTTGTGTGTTGCCCACGTCAACCCTCGATCAGCGTAGACCAGTTGGACTGATTTTGACGTTTACGTCATCAGCGACAAACTGAACATCGTTCGTCGAGTTCGGTCTGCTTCAGAAAAATCAAACATTGCGCAGGCGATATGCCCTTCTGTAGTCAGCGGGCGATTTGCAAGCGCCACGAAGAAGTAATCGGCTGGTTGAATCACACATAGCTTAACGAGTAGCAGAGGATGGTGCTGCGCGATACAATGACGTCTTCATCAGTTTTCAGAAGACTATGCACTTTGGAATCCGAACTCGTGGGTTACCTTTTATATTGTTAACGAGCTCTCTCAAGTGATTGCCGCTTGCTTAACCTCCCGGAATGCCTTACCGTAGAAGAAATCTTTAGAGATGGAGAGGTAGAGAATGTCTTCCAGCATTATACTGAACTCATGGACCAGGTTAGTTCTCGAATTGATATGAATGTTTATGATAACAGTGGCAAAAGTGCAACAATAGGGGTGGCTAAAAGTGATAAAAGTTTCTTTTGTTATGGCTTGGTTGACAGTTGCAGCATAAAATAGTGGCCCACTAATCTTTAGAAATTCTGTGAGCTCCGTTTCCTCTCTGCTTGCCGCCGCCCATAATAAACCTGACTGAAAAGGGTTTTTGTCAATCAAGTAACATAAGTTCTGCGATACACAAACGCCTATAAAAGTGAAAAGTGTTGGATTTTAAAGCCTTTTCATTAAAAGTGGGCCGTAGAAAACTGCATGAACCAGTTGAGGTTATCTATGCTGTTCATGTAGATGGGTGTGAAATACATTGTCATATGATTTAAGACATCACAGCTGCTTGAAACGGATGTTTTGCAAGTGACGAAAACGATCACGTGGTAGAAAAAAAAAGCTTAGAGAGAACAAATTTAAACAAAAACTCATTAGAAGTCGAAAACATTCACATGATTAAAATGAGTGATTATAATAAAACGAATGCGAAGAAGCCGATTTAAACGGAAGCTGTTTTCTGTTGGACAAACCGTGGCCGGAAAAGGAAATACAAATTGACCAGCTATTGTTCGTTTTTTACTTGAAAAGATCAGGAGGTGTTCTGCGGACAGAAAGTTTTCTACTGGAATGACCACCTCGGAGTGTATTTAGTCGAGGATTGAACCTGACAAAAAGCCGAATATTGATTCGTTGGCAATGGAGAACCACAACCAGAAAGTAGTAGATCGATTTGACCGGGTGTAAGTTGGCTGAGAGGAACAGGGCACCTAGGTAAAAATTTCGGAGAGCCAGATTCCAGTAGAACATTCATCAAAACACTTTGGCCGTTTACTGCAGCACTAAACGAAGGAAGCCGCACAAATCAGGCGAAATACGTAACCGATGACATCGCATGAGATGCTCCATCCTAGTGGAAAGAGGTGTGATTACCTCAATGATAACCTGAACAAGAAAACTGGCTAGTTTTCTAAGCATTTCGCAGTCCAGAAGCTGCCGTAATGGAACAATTGCATAGATGCCAATTTTCAAAGTTGCTGTTTTCAAATTTAGAATGAGGAATATCTACCGTTTCTTATACGTCTAAAAAATGAATGAACTCATCGTCCGCGTAGGCAGCGAAGGTAGCAAATGTGAAGGATGAAGGATTAATGCAAAAAAAAAACAAGAAGAAGATAAGGGTGGGGGAGGGAGGAGGAGCGTGCTTATGGATGAAGCGAAGAAGCGCACCTTCGAGTGCAAATATGCAATAATGGGCCGAGTAGACGATTGTAAGGGAGGGCCGCGAACTCAGTGTTGAAGGAGGAGTGCTGCGTATATTACACCTCTCTGCACCCTGCGAGCCAGCCTCAGGCTGCAGCGAAGAGCATTGAAAGCCACAGACAGCTGCCAGCCGTGCTCTAGAAAGCATCCCGGCAACGTTGCATACCTCTCGGTCTAGCTATTGCGCGAAAATGCGATCACTGTCTGTGCAACGTAACCTCCACCTACCTCACGTAACACTTTAAACAATCTTCTCTTCTGCATCCCTCTTCCACTCTAGCTACTCCTGGACGTCATATTATGCACAAAAATCCGGTCACCTGCACTGGACAGAAGAATGTTAGGAGACTACAAATATGAAAGAAACAGCGGCAACTATTTAGAAATATTTTTGCTGTGCAACATGCTCACATAATATCGAAAAACATTTATCGACGTTTCCGCATCTAATGCTACCATCGAAAATGTACAAAAGGTTCAGTGATCACGGTGAGTGAGATGCCCCATTTGTGCACTCTGCTCTCTTAATGCTAATTCCAGGATATTGTGCATGACAATAATTTTCTGAAACGTCTTATATAACGCTGAAGCGTAGAAATTAGCAAAAATAATGATAGCGTTTTTTTTGTACTAAAATTCTTGCGTTTTTATTGCAGGAAAAAAAGATACATCTAGTCTGGAATGTTTTCAGAAGCACCCCAAGCCGTCATGCTGTTACACATGTACATGATTTCCCCAGCATTCTTTGTTCGTAATCGTCGATGTAATGAATGTGTTCTGAAAGGGTGAAATAGAGCAACTTCTCAACTGCATAAATAGGAATATGCTAACATTATGAAAGCAGCTGACGTTGTCAACGCGATTAGTGCTCAACATTTCAAGAAATGAGTGATATTGCAAAACATGATGAAGTGCTGCGGTGGCTTTAATCATTAAATGAACGCCAGTTACTGAATAGTAACGAACAGGAGAGAGGTAAACGACCACCCCGGAGCATACAATTGGAAGGTCAGAATGCTTCGGAAACCAGAATATCCCAGTTCACACCATTCAATCAGCTAAGGCCTTTCTCTGTTTCACCGAGAGACTGGAACTGCATGCAATCAAACATGAGTGATCACATGCAAATGAGAGGTTGTTTTGGAATGGCTGATTACTAAATCGGCAACATTTGCTCGATAACTTGCGCGTTTCTTTCTTCCAGTTGTTTCACGTTTCCCAAGCAAAGTGAAACACTTCTTATTCATCGAAAATGACGGCTTGTAGGAATCCTTCTATGCAAAATTCATTTCCATCTCGCAACTGAGCGACGAAGTGAGGCAAGCAATTACTGGGAAGACGTCCTCTTGAATATTCAACACAAGAAAAATAGTTTTCATCACGATTCATGAAACTTTTTTTTGATACAATACTGAAAATTAATAGCGCATTACTATTTCTACGACCCTTCGCCTCAAATTCAGTCGCCTAACCTTTTCGTTCGCCTTCCAGCAACAATTGTAAATGATCGAATTTTCATTGTCATGTCTAGGATAAATCTGCCTAAGTAGTTCGCCGATTTTTTAAAAGTGGTCCTTGTGTTGCACATTACCTCACAATCAGCTCACCTTTGGCACACGACTATCACGCCATCATTATTATTATCAGTACTGAACGCTCATTTCCTCCTATCGCTGGCAGTAGTTCCCGTTTACTGTGGGCTGCTTTACTGCTTACACAGTTAGTTGAGAGATGAAGGAATTTCTGGGACTTCATCTCGACATTTTTAGGGATGTCATGCCTTCGGAGCTGTGACGTCAAGGGGGTCAGACTTTTTAGAGATCGTAACCCTTAAGGGCCGGTACCACAGTTCTCCGCTTGTCTGGAATTCTAATTTCTTGAGAAACTCCATACGACATTTTACTCCTCCACTCTCCCCGCCAGGGACTTTTCGGGTGCCTTCGAAGGTCCTCGGAACTTGAAAAATTCCGCGACGGAGAGAGACGGTTTGCCAATGTGTGAAGCATACCACTGAAGAGACGTAACGTCGAAAAAATTTGCCTGGAAAACCGATGCCGAACATGAAACAAAAAAGTGGACAAAGGTGTGATGTCTCGCAACATGCGAGCACCTTCACAGACCGTGCAGCGCACGAAGGGAAGACAGCGATTAGATTCAAGCAGCCATTTCCTGATTGATATGGATGAATCATGAGAAACTAGAGAAACTACTTCGTGCAGTGGAATGGTTAACTTTATGAAAGTCTTTAACTTTATCCTTTATTAACAATAGAAAATGAAGCGATGAAGCAGTTTAAGAAAAATCAAGTTGAAAAATGCAAGAAAAGTCGATGAAATACGAAGACTACGAGCAACGAAGTTTTGGAAAGGAGATAGGGAAAGAATGCTCCCTTCAGCAAACTGCAAATGTTCACCAGTAGAGTGATCTAGCCGATAGGAAAATGAATGGATATTTAAGACTTTCTGCTTTTCTTCTCGATAGTTTATGAAGCTGGCTCCTCAACCGTATGTGGCAGAGGAGACGTCACGAAAAGAGCAACAAATCAGTGGCACACTTACTCAGTAGTGGACTGCGCCCAGTTAACATACAATTTCGTCAATGTCAGAAATTCGCCAACTTTGGTTGCATGGATTATTAATTATACGTTCCCTCGAAAAGATTCTGATGAGGCGAAGCGAACATAGCACCTAACGACTTCCGCCACGTCCAGCCGATCTCAAATCGCTGGGATTGTGATCATAAGTGGGAAGGGATTAAAAGGCGTCGCATCGCAATCCATATGCGGCAGTCCGGGCATCAAATGGATTAAGAAGAGCCTGAAAAGTCGAGACGCCGCCACTTATCATAGTGCACAGCACCATCTTAATATCGGTGCCGCATGTTTCGGAAATATAACCCCATGTGCATAACGTTGCTGAATAACTCAATCTATAAATCAAAATTTTTACCAGAAGTTTTGCCACATTTTCTAAGGTGTCTTTTAGGCCGAATTTTTCTCATTTGATTGCGCTCTAAGCACGGAGGCTGAAACATTGAAGAAGCGTTTGAGAGTTTTCCCTTCCCCATGATCTACTCGTATAATGAAGGCGTAGAATCGTCACATTTTGTGAACGCATAATATTATTTGGAGTGATACAATACAGATCATGAAAAGACGTCACTGCTTACCACCCTCCTCCCCCTCACTCCAAACTTTAGAATTTTTAGCCGATCACCATTTTCGGTCCAATTTTTGCTCCTCACAAATTTTGTGGCCCATTTTTGCTTACCACGATTATCTGATTAGAAAGGCTTAGACTTTGAAAGTAGTTTGCGAATATGACTTCTTGCTGAATTGCGAGCGTCAAAGGCGCGAAATACTTTACGGACCACTTCTCTTTCTCTTGAAAATTAACTCAAAAAATTCATTTCTTTCCAGTGCCTATCGACTTGCTCGTTGTGGGTCATTTCTCAAAATTTCTGGACTTCCCTTATGACACGTTCTCCTCAAATTAGGGACCTTTAAGGGTTGCTTATACATGATCCACTCTTTTCACCTGTTTAGACTCTTACAAGAAGTCTTTGGGAGTTATAAATCAAAAAATCTTGGTGATGTGGCCGTGTAATTACGAGCACTATCTACATTCGCGCCTGAGCGATGATGAAAGCCTTTTTATGATGTTACTGGTCTCTTCCACGGAACTGCAGACGGTTAATATGTTCGATGATCATGTGTTTGACGATCTGAACCGAACATAACGACGGCTTGCGTACAAGGCCCATTTCCTCCTAGAAAATGTCCAAGTGGAAATGCGCCTCTTCATGGTTTGTTGAAAATACCTGTTAAGAAAAACCAGTAGAGCATAAATGGAAAAATTCTGATTGCAGATATCCAACAGCTTCATCAGCTAACTGTTCACTGTTCATTTAGGTGTATATTGGTTTATTCCCTAAAGGTGTGCGAAAAATTGCTAGCGAGAAGATTGAATCAAATAAAGAATGAAAATGGGCACAAATGAGCTGAGCTGTATTTGCACTATTGGTGAACGCAGTAGAGATCGTTTGGAAGTTTTGTTGTATAAACACAATTTAAAAGCGAAGCGCTTCTGCTGGAAAGCCAACTACTGGGTTATGGGTTTTGCATGCGCCCAAATGGCCAAAACACCGATCGAGACCTGTTGCGCATTAACTGGCACTAACTATTCAGGTCATAATACCGTATCGGCACAAATGGTCGGCGCGTACTGCTTATGCGACAAATATATGTCTGAAGTCATGTCAAATGGCACTCAACCATCAAGCGTTAATGTGAAAGTATGTGCTGCTGAGAGAATTTGGGTGAGATTAGGTCACTAGGGAACAACCCATATAGATATCGTACCTTCGAATCAAGTAAAGCTCCTTAAAATATTGCGGGAAAAAATTAGGTTTTAGATTTGTAATCTGTCTTAGTTTCAAGATGGCAGAGTTAGTACGCACCCTAGAGCATGGAAGAATTCAATTCATCGGTGAAGCAGAGCATTATTTGTTCCCTAGTGCTGTATAATCGCGTTTCATCAGAGTTTTGAGTGATGAACTGTCCACTGCATGTGCATTCAGAGGGGATCCAGAAATAAATATACGTGAAATTTTCAACAAATAGTCAATACGATCACCTTTGCTGAGCGAGGGTGTCAGCTCAGTTGGTGCAGTAAAGTTCGTCGCTCCCATTTCCATCATTCTAGTTGTCTGGCTCTACAACGCAAGAAAAGACTGTACGTAAATTTGCTATCCTTTCTGGTGCAGCGAATATGCGCTACCTATTGTTTAGAGGAGGAGACGATGCGCACGCATTGTCACAATTACCATCTCCTTCCAAAAAACCGAGTCAAAATCAAAACTGCTAGAGTTCTGCAGAGTTTCGAGGAGTAAACGTCCATTCTCCATAAGCTTAAGCGGTGCGAACTGGATTCTGTGAGAATTTTCCCGACATTAAGCCAGTTGGGTGTAAGTGGAATTCTGTGCGCGCCACCGGTACAGCGAGATGTCCTGGTTACCTGCTTGTGTGCTTGGCCATAACAGGGCAGCCTTCATGAGTCGTGAGCCATTAGCGAGGGTTTTCGCTGGCCAAAAAGTGATCTCAGAAGTTTAATTTGGCTACTTTCCCCTACATCCGCTAAAAAAGACCACTTTTGTGCATTCATGCGACTAAAAATTTCAAATTCTGTTCTCTTCGCCGCATCTACTCACTTTACGTCTGCCGAGTACGCAGTAATGAAAACGTAGAGAACGTACAAAATGTCATCTTCATATAACCCGTAGAATGTGCAGTAAAAAAATGAGATCTCTCCTAAAATTTATGCGATAGCTTTTTAGTTGCGAGCGAAGAACCGAGTTTCTTTGATAATCCCTCCCCTCCCTTTTCCAAGGGCGAGTATTAGCTTTCTTCGACACTGCGCGAGCTTATGTGATCTCATCCCTACCCAACTTGATGTTATGGGGTCTTAATGGCTACTTATGCAACGAAAGATAAGCAAATTATTTCAGTGGAACGAACGAAAACAAAAGCTGAGGTATCAGTGTGGTTAACTCAACGAAATTTTTGTCCGATACCAGCATGGATGAAATCAAGGATAAGAAATGTTGTCAATGCAGCGCTATAAGTTCTTCAAGAGTGTGTGTGCAACTCCAAAAGGCTTTTCCAAAGCTGCAAACTCCCGTTACATGGAATCAGTTCCAGTAACCGTTCAAAAACGCCCTAGCCTTTGGCATTAGTGGCACTTTAAACAATCCTGTCTGCAAACGTAGTGCCCATAGAAGGCATTTTGACCCACCGAACAGCCTTTAGTATTAATATTTGTGGCTGAATTTTTTTCCGCTACAGTTTCGGCACAGGCGGCAACAGTATCAAGCGACTGTGGCACTAACTATTTGCAAAAGTTGTCTTTTTTCGAGCCACTGTCCTCATTATTCTCCACTTCCGTTTCCGAGTTTAGAATTTCGGATGAGGTGGAATAGAAAATTTATTTCCGTGTAATAAGCGATAAAACTTTAAACGCCTACAATCAACTGGAATGTTCAAAATATGGTAAAATTATCCGCACATGACAAGCCAAGAATGCCATTGGTTAAGAGTTACAATCGCTCGTTGCGTAGAACTCTTATTATCAGCTCATGTCTTAAATTATATATATACATATATATATATATATATATATATAAATTTTTGTGGATTTTACGAAAGTCTGTTATTGCTAAGAGGTTGTTGAAACAGCTGACGGATCTATGCTATGTTAGTGCAGCTGAGACACTCTAAAACATGTAGTTCATCAACTCATACATTTCACTTCAGTTGATTTTTCGTTGATACGAAGAGTTGTTTCAATTTCCTTAGCTTGTAGATTGTTAATTCGAATGCTGTTATTGATGATTTCCTGTTGTATGCGTGTGTCGTTTTCGCATGCTACAGCGGATGGACATAGGAGTAGTCATATTTCTGATGCGATCAGGCAAATTAATCAGCAAAGTAGTGCTTTTGCTTGATAGCTGCGGCTGCGAGATATGCTTTTATGTTGCTGTGTTTGCTGTAGTAGAATAAATTTCGTTAATATGCACAAAGTCGAAGTAATATAAAAACATTATACCAAGTCGTTTCATTGTTTGGGCGGCAGTAAAGGATCGCTAAAATGGATAAGAAAAGCATGCTTTTCAATGAAGCGCATCAGCCTTTGAAGCGTTTCACTTTGAACTTGAAACGTATTTGAGCAGTAAGCATTTAATCCTTATGTTCAACCTTTTTCGAAATACGAGACACTTGATCATCTTGCTTATTTGAATACCTAAAGGCAGTCAGTCAATGTCGAATGCTTCACTCATCGGGGATCCACCAGGTTCCGCCATCCGCACATTCATAAGTTCGCTTCAGCAACAGAACTGGGGAAACATTAATCTGTAATCCGCAGAGCAGTGTTTCGCCGGTCATTCCTCTCTTGCACCCAGTTAAAAGTTTCGCTCGTCCGAACTGTTCTGAAATGAGATCACATTGTTTTTGTTTTCACAGTGCGAAAGCACGGACGATTTTCCTGTTTTAGTTCTCCTTTCCTACAAAGATGTTTCACTTGGTTGTTATGCCCACCCCAAATGCTTTTTTAGTCCAAGCAGGGTATCTGCACTGAATTTTGAAAACCACCACTGCGATATATATATATATATATATGGGCGGCAATAGCTCAGTGGTAGAGCCCGCTTCGCTTACGGGGAGACCCGAGTTCGATTCCCGGCTGCTTCCCACCATACTACTGACAGCCCAGCCAGTGGGTGGTTAACAACAGTCTAAAACAGCGAAAGGGATGGATGGCTGTGCTCTGCGTGCGATTGCCTCAGTAACATCGAGACATCGCACTGAAAGCCCGAGCAGTAAGAACAAGAACAAATATATATATATACATATATATATATATGTATATATATATATATTGCATAGGTGCGAAATTAAAAAAGTGACGCATCTGAGTGATCTGGCATGAAGTTTTTGTGCGAATAATTTTTTATAGGCCGCGAAGCAGGGCAGCGAAGCACCACTTCTTGTGAGGAGTAGTGACGAAGCAGCTCCGTGCAAGCTACAGCTGCTGCTGCTCCTGTTGTTCCTTCTTCTCCTTCTTGTGCTTCCTGGGCCGCAACCATATCGATCCATTCATAATTTGCTCTCTATTTATCACTTCCGATGCTCGTGGGGACATGCCCTCCAAACTAAGCGCTCACAATTGGATGGATGCTCTTTTGGCTGGCTGCTCGTTATGAGCAGCGCGAACGCAGTTCAGCAACACAAATGATGCGCATTATTATGCCCCCTCATTGTCGGTGTATTATTGGCCCATCGCTATGCCAAGCCACTCATCCACATTTATTTATATCGATAGTGCGGTTCTTCTATGAATTCTGCTGCTGCTGCTAGTGCAATGCGATCCACTCACAAAATCCTTAAACTCCATGTCACCAATGATCCAATAACATCTCCCATTTCTTTTCCACTGCGCCGTGACGTGAGAACTTTGATTGACATATTTATGGGTAGGAAATGACATGAGAATGTTGGCGTGCTAATTTGTTCCAATAATCCTTACTCGCCGATTGGGATTTTTGTTCACTTCTGCTCATAACAGCCGAAAGTTTTGTTCGTGTTTCTTCATGCCTTATACGCTTCAGCACATCAGATTCGCTTTTGTTGCCTATAATCTGCACTTTACATTTGCGCTTCTTTATAGGCTGTATCGCATATATATTGCAGTAGGCTTTATATGCTTGGATGTTCCTTGTGAGCCATCGTTTTCCGGCTTCAATTATAAATGTGATAGAGTCGCATCGTTTTTTTTTTTGAAGTAGCGTCAGCCGAGAAGTTGTGTAATTAGAAAGAAATATGCGGAACAACGATTGTTTCCATTAATGTCAGTAAATTTACCATTCTTGGACATTGTCACGTTTACAAACGATTTCGCCGAGATTGTTCTGCTTACGGTGAGCGGCGACTGCTTGGGTTTAATTTGCTCTAGGCAGCAGGAAAGGATTCAAAATTTACATTGTTGCTGGTTACCCTGGTTTCAAGTCGCATTTTGTCCACGAGAAATTGCAGGGATGAACAATTTTGATGCCGAGCAGCAGCCGCGTATTCAGCAAGCACGCCAAACATGTGGCAACCTGAGTCGAGTCGTAGAGCTAATGGAAAGAAAACATTGTCATTTAGGAAGAGCTTTTTCATCCGTGTCAGAAATTCAAAGTTTTCAGGCGGAAGACCATCTCTACTAAACATAAATTTTCAATATGCCGCTGAAGAACAGTCATAACTTTTTCAAATTTCTTCATTCAATGCGTCATTCAAAGACATGTGCATGTGTTAATTATATCAGCTAGTGATCGTTTTCACGTAATTGCATAAGATTTTATTTTTTCATTTTTCGAGCATACAGTTTCGCTAATACAGGCCAATTTCAACAGATGTCATTCATAGCTAAAGCTGTCTCCTCTCCCACCGCCCACTCATTCCTTCAAGCCTTTTCAGTGTTCCATTTGAAAATGTCGCTTCTGATATGCTTGAAACAATGTTCAGAACATTGCTATTGAGTGAATTACCGAAGCGAAAGAAGTCTACGCTGTATTACGCATTAGTGGATTTCTCTGAGAAGAGGTTGTCAGATGTTGCAGTTAGAAAATGCGTAAAACCAAATTAATCTCATATTGTCTCTAAAATTTCAGTTTTACAAGTGATTTTCCCACTCTTCCTCGAAAGGCCAAATTTCCATCTAAACTTTCCGTTGGGTCAGCCGAACCGTTTTACCGTTCTTACCTGCGCCACGCCCTGCGACTCTTGTTGTTCTGCTTATTGCCCAGTCTGCATCAAACCTTTGGATGCAGCATAATTGTTGCAGCTGAACTGGTACAAGTCTTTCGCGCATTTTTGTAAACGAAGGAACATTGTGAAAACAACTACTGACTCCATGAGAGCCATTTAACAAGATAATGCAAGCAAAAATGAAATTCGGGTTATCTTTAAATGCACTCGTGGCCGGTATCACTTAGGGCTATTGTACCGTAAGCCACTGTCTCACCATAAAACGAGGTACCTGGCATGATATGGGCCTCCCACAATGCCGGTTAAAACGCTCTAGTAAATGGACGAAAACGAAATGAACGATTCTCGCTTACGCATAATTATTTCTGCACCAGCTTTGTGGACTACGAAAGATGGTTTTAGGGCAATTCGTTCACGAAATTCGAACTGTGTTCGCCGTAGGCGACCATTTTTGCTGATTTCTCACCCGGTTTCCTGAACATTCTCCTTTTGTCATCTAAAAAATGCACACTCGATGCTGCGTTTACTGTGCGCTGCAAATCACGACATCCTGCATTGCATGGGACGGGCGGAAATTTTGCTTCGAGAGATTAAACTAGATGGCATCGTCCTGGTCTTTCGTTCCCGTCAACTTATCTTCTATGCTCCAAAGCTCATCTGAAGAATTTATAAATCCCATTTCAGTTATATTCCGGAGTCTTCGCAATGCCTTAGATTTTTATCTGCCAGGTTTTGTCGGGGTAGCTGTTTTGGTTGACAAGTTGAAACGACTGGACAGACCGACGCACAACATACAGACAATGTACGTCCATCCATCATGAGCCCATAATGAACTTTACTTGTAGCGAAAAGCACATAAAATTATTTCGACTAATGCCAATATTCACAAATGGGACATTTTGTGAAATGGAAATGATGCTGTACAGGGGCGTCAGGAAGATCGATGGAGGAAGTAATGTTTGCCTCCGTTCAGCGGTGACTTCTTTTGATGGGGATCCAAAAGTCAGCTATTTGAAAAGGCGGTTAAGTGAAGCGATATAAGAGAAAAGATTTTAGCTAGACGTTTTGCTTTGATAACTGAAGTGAAGTAATTGATATAATATCTCCAATGAAATTATCTTTCAATTGTTTCTTCGACAAGATTTTCTTGCAAACGATAATGATCCAAAGCAGTAAGTTAACCTACTTTGCTGTTGTAAATTCTGTGACAGTGGATGTTTCAAGCATGCATCTGATTGCCTTATCAAAAATAATGAAGCTTTTTCACTTGAACTGAGAAACTATTGTAGAAACTGTTATAGAAAATATCGTTTTGTTTTTACATCTTTCAATCGATTTTTATGAACTAACAACATTGATACAGTTCTTTCTTGGCGCCGATCTTGATATTGAACTGCTTTTCTCCGCACATAGTAAGAGCACTGCGTGAAAAGAAACCGCAGAATACGCTGGCCCACTCTCATGAGAGTTATTGGCAAACTTGAATGCACTCGAAAAGATGTCGGTGGGAATGTCAGTCGGTATTAGAGCGCAAACGAATTGGCACTTAATCGGTGGCATTAATTAGAGCGCGTTTCGTACTCGCTCACAATCGCTGCCACTTTAGCACTTTTTTCGGTCAGCTAGTCGTCCGGATTACTTGGAGATCTCGCGAACATACCAGAGGGTGGGGGGAGAGGGGGTGAGGGAGGCGGGGTGGCGCTACCCGTGAATTTCAGGATTTTCGAGAAAGTACCTGCGACGAATGGATGGGAAAGCAAAAGAAAGAAGTCGAATTTTTACGCGCAAGCATTTGAACGCACTACGAACTTTTGAAAAAAAATGTAAAAACTTTTCAGCGTCTTCAGCACCTTTACAGACTTACAAACCATTAAATGCCCTCATTTCGGGGCCGCTTTCGTCGCCCAAGGATTTTGCAGTACGCGTGCTAAAAATTTTGACCGATAAATGATGACATGTAAGCCTCGCCCGAACGGAATAGCCCGAAAAGACTGCTTCAAAAATTTCGAGAGCAAACTTGTCAAAAGCTGGTAGGAAATGGGCCCATGTGTAATTCGGATTCCCACACGCGCGCCTTGTTAGCTTTCTTACACCGCAACGACGGAAGATGAATTCATACACTTTGGTCTCTTCCTGACGAAAAACCCTGCCTGCTGTGGCTTCTGAGTCCGATCCCCTCCACTGGAATTCCCAGTTTAATGAGCATTCAGTGAAGCGCGCTGTAAGTTTTTCCCACTTTGTAACTTGCACTTGATAAGCCATGATCAGCGCCACATTACTGTGGCTGAATGATCTCCATTAATAATGAAGCAGCATTCAAGTTCAAACCATCGTTGGCGAACCGGATCCACATTCAGAGATTTGTTACTGAATGCGATAAACACACACTTCCGTGATTCTCCTTCCTAAGAGACGTTCTGCTGTTATATTTTTTCAAACATCTTTTTTCCCGATTTTCAGAAACGAGCTTTGCGATGTTTCACCTCTGTGCTATCGTGCGTATATACCAGCAGCTCAACGCTATGAACAAAATTTTAATCCCGTCCCGGTCTTGCTGCTCCCTAACTTCTTTCGTGCTTCATCACAACTGAAGACCGAACGAGAACTGCAGGAAGATGTAAGCCATACAGATCGATGTAAATGAAGTTTCTGCAGCAGCGAACAATCAACAATTCCATTCGAATTCAAACGCCTTTTGGACTATCGCTGCTTTGCTCTTATTGTTTTTTTTTAGCTAGTAACTTGTTATGGGATGTCACCACTGGAATGCACATAGATGCGGTTTATAACTTTATTTCATCCTTACCGTTTGATGAATGTCAAATTTGCCTTCGTCTTCCCGTAGTTCATCGCTATGTGATAGGAGAATTAGACCGAGCGAAATTGACTTGAACATGATTACATTATTCAAAGCGCATGGGGACTTGGGTAAATGCTTATAAGCCAAGCTAGCACCATTATTCAGGTCCATTCAAGATTTTCTAAACTGAACATTCGAACATTAAAAGCGATTAAACGAGAGGTTGTGAAGAGTTCACCTTCATCAGTATTCAAGAGGAATTTGTCAGTGATCAAAACCTGATGCTTTTTCCTTCCAAATACTATGCCGTAATGCATTGAAGAGAGCAGGGAATACTGCATCATCTTCGCAATACCATTCATTCATTGCGACAGCTTCCATTACAATATAGTGATATTTGCATTCTAATGCGAGATAAGTGTCATCTTCCTGTTTGGTGAGGTGGAAGCTTGGGTCGTCTATCCATTTGCTCGATAAGTGCTAGGCAAATCAATTACAGACTCAGTGCTTAGACAGTGCATTCAAACTATCTTATCAACTGAATTGTTCTTCCATTCCTTCGTTCGCAGCGGCGCTAAAGAAAGAAAGGATAGAGACGAGTATCGGCTAATTCATAATATACATTGCCTTCCCACCATTAGACACTTCGCATTTTTTGAACACTGTACTACTGTGTGCGATTTTATTTAACATAATCTACGTGACTGAGCAAGAAATAAATACATAATAATTGTTTGCCCAAAAAACATCGAAAGTACCATACAGCGTTAAAACTGTATTAGATTTGTGCATGTGCACTTTTATCAGTTTTGTATTGGTAATGTGCGACTCTCGCTGCTTTGTGCACTTCACGAGTTTTATTTAGGTGTAATTCCATCACTACACATCTTATAATGAATGATGGACTTATGTAGCTCATCAGTTAAAAATTCGTTTACGTTTCGAATTTGTAAAAGTGAAGAATATAAACAGCTACGCAAAATTACCAGTACCATCGCTGCTTCTGACCAAATAAATTGCAGTAAATTTATTATAAAACTGTGTACTTGTGTCTTGTACTGTATAGATGATGTACATTTGATGTTATACACTTTAAAAAAGAAAACGAAAACACTGTTCAAAAAAAGAGCTATGCACAAAGCGTTGTGAATTGTGGTCGTCTTAATGGATTTTATTCATTTGAAATCCTCAATCAATGCTGCTGCACAGTGCGTTAGCCTTGAGTGGCTGAATAATGTGTTCGGCTGTGCAGAAGTGGGCAACGAGCATTTCGTATTTCGTGGAGCAATTCAATCGACAGTCAATTATTTCGTAGCTGATTAAATTACCTCTTTCGCAGTGAACTATCCATAACATTGGCCAACAGAAGGCTTTTAGAAGTTAACGCTCTCTTATGCTTACTAAGCACTACGATCGCCTCAAACATTCATTCTGTAAAAACAACGGTGCACTTCCTGCATCCAGTTTTAGCTTATCACCATCACTGACTTGCCTAACCAGTTGAATTGCCATAGTATACGGTAGGATCATATGAATGAGCGACCACATATTTGTGTTGAACATCCACAACTTTTTTGCGCCTTCCAATCCTTTAGAATATGACCTGGTCGCGAAGAGATACTCCCTCTGTTACATGCTGTATGATGCCTTTCGTCGTAGTCAGTTTTTCATTATTAGTTTTCACTGTAGGCCAACATCTCATTTATTATGTCATTGCAGGCGTTATGCCAATTGTGCAAAAGAGTTTTGCATTAGTTTCCATGAGGGCATCGTTGCGGTCTGTCTGGGTGGCCCTTATTGTACAACGTTGATTTCCGCCTTTCATTAACAAGTCCAGCATTGTGGCGGAGCTAATATCCAACATGCACATAGCTTAAATTGTCAACGAAAAAACAGAAATAGCCATGGAAATGGACACGCTTTTCTGCAAATCCACACATATTTAACATTCCATATTTATTGCAGACAACAAATAGAGTATGCATGTGATGCATGCACAAAGGCCTGGAGAGAGCACCAACCCGGCAATTAGAACATATCAGTGGTAGAGAAAGTTCTTTGCAGAATCGGTGCATACATTGATGTTTCGTTTACTCACTAAACAATTCGTATCTGTGCACATCTCTACGCATATCCTTACCGACACGCATATACAATATTGACTTGGATAGAACGCTACGAAAAGCAGCTGGTGTTTTCATGCAGGATTAATTCATCTCGTGGTAGTTTGTCCGACTTTTATGAAAACAAAGCGCTACTGGTAGAACTGGGAGGACGGGAGGGAGAAAGGAAGGCATTGGGGATGGTCAAAAGGAGAAGGAAGTGCCGCACATCCATGTAGTAATGGTGTGGTGTGCATGCGGTTAATACATGGGCGTAGATTGTTATAACATACTTCCTCGGCAAGAACTACTTTACGACAAATGTGACGCCATAGGGCCCAAAAAATGTGAGGTGTGCATCCGCCATGACAGACCGGTAGCAGCTCGTGTGGTGACGGATGGGAGGGTGCCCGCCTGCTCCGAAGATGGCGTTCAAGAGTAGTGAGTCTTAATATCTTAGAATTAGCGTGAAAGTGAGGCAGCTCGGTCAGATCACCTAGCTGTATGCCGGATAAGCGTGCACTGAATACAGCCGGCAGCTGGTGTGTTGGTTGCTACAGCTGCGTGCCCTGAGGTTACGCCTTTTCAGTCCCCTACCGCACTGCAGCTGTGTGTTCTTCTCAGTTACATTTTGCCTTGCCGTAGCCCTTCTTCATTGCTCTCCTCTTTCGCTGATTCGCAATTCGATTGTTTGTTGCGTTCTTACGAAGCAACAGAATGCCCAAATTTTCACTCTCCCTCAAGACGCCCTCTCTTTAATGGCCTATGCGGGCTGTTAACGTTTTCTTTGTCTTCTTTTTTAAATGTCATCTAGTTCAGAGGAAGTCGTTTAATTCTTTAAAAGTTTCGTCGATTGTAGTCTTCCAAATGAAGATGCTACTACAGATTGTTTGTTGGTAATTGTAGTGGTTATGTGAAATGCTTTCCAAAAAATACAGTAGGTGGAACAGATTAAGTTTTTTCTGAGCAAAATGAGCTGAACCATAGTGAAAGATGATCTCCTTATGCGAACACAAAATCAGCTGATCACCTCCTAATGCATGCAGAATGTGTAAGCGAATCAAGTGATGAGTTCAAATGATCGCTGCAATGACAGCAACAAGCGAAGTGGGCTACCTGAATGTAAGGCATGACGGCAACAGAACATTATATCGGAGTACTCTCAAGATAAGTTTTGAATTAATCGATCTAGAGAGCAGTAATTACATGGCGCGGAAGGTTGTTCCAAACCAGTACGATTCTAATGGCAACCAAGTTTTTCGTTGTATAACTCCTAGAACATGTTGGGTCAAATTTTTAGTTGTTCGATCTAGTTATCATATCCTTAGAAAATGCGAAGCAGTTAGGAAAGTCGACGTCTAGATATCCATGCATTACTTTATAAGGAATGCGAAGAACATGTTTTAAGCGTTAAGCGGTTCAAAATTGAATTGCTGATGAGGACTCTTTCGGTAGAGTTGTCCTGAAATGGTTTGATATGTCTGATCATCTTGACTGTTTACGAACGGTGGATAACCCACATGGATTATGCGTAACAGCGATAAATGATAACAAAGACCCTTTACATTGTATTGGGAAGCGCAGCATCGCGAGGTTTGAAGTATCGAAATGGAGGTTAAGGATGTTAACAGCTTTTGCAAAAGTCTGGTCACAGTGACAGTTAAGATGACAATCAGATTCATTAATATCTTCTACATCTCTGGTCGCAGCAGGTTCATTGCGAGGTCCACTGGAACAGAAATGTGTTTGCAGTAGATCTGGCAGGGGACAAAATTTTGATAGCACTTTGTTAAGTTTTGTTACAGGATTAAGCGTGTTTTGTCACACGACGCATCAGTGATGTCAGAATCAGCTTGCAGTCATATGTCAACAGTGCTTGCCATAGTGACGTCAAAGAAAAGGTTAAAGAGCAACGGCGATATGATAGTATCCCTGACGTATTTGAGCTTGCTTTGGAAGGAAAACCAGTAATAAGAACAGCCTGCTGTCTGTTGAAGAAGTAGTCTCCTACCCATGCTAATAACTTTGAGAAAACGTAGTAGAAGGTTTCTTGTAAATCGGATCTTACAATTTGTTTTCGTCCATAAGTTGGAGCAGTCTAGTAAATGGATGAGTTTCGATCGCCTATGTCCAAAAGCGTGTTGTTATTACTGCTATTATTACTTAAAACAGCAAAGGCCAGGCAGTAGCGCAACTCTAATTTGTAGACCAACAGCTCTAATACACTGCACGTTAGACACACGTTAAGCCATTCGACCTGTATTCTTAACTACTTAGTCTCTTTTTGGCAAGGAACACCTCTGGCGTCCAAATACCGTCTTAGGCATATGCCTGCGAAGGTGTCCGCTGGCCACAGATGCAGCACACAACCTGGAACTAGCTTGTTTATGCACTACTGCGGTCTCTTTTCCTGCTGTTCATCTCTTACTTGCCTTTCCCCCTCTCCTCGCACCCACATAACAACAAAGCATTCAGTAATAAAGCCTTAGCTCTATTGGAAAAGCAGGGAGAAAAATGTATGGAAAGGACTTTGGTGACTGTCAATCGCTCGGAAACGAACATGAACTGAGAGTTGTTCAAAATTTGCTAAGTCATTTACTAAATTTTCGTGTATATAAATTTCAATCAGTTTGGAACGTTGTTTTGCTGTTTTGATTTTGCCGGGTAGGTATTGAGAAAAACCTGTAATAGTGTGGACAGCCTTAATCCGAGTTAAAAAGGTAACGATTGTGTTAAAAATTTAAGCCAGTGACTCGTTTCACTTATATGAATGATTGATCTCACGAGCAATAAACATCACATGGCAAATTCCCCAAAACTTTTTAAAGAAAGTCCAAATTTTAGCTATTCAAACTGGAAATTTTCTCTACTACGAAATTTAGGTATTCAGCTCCTTCTAATTACGGTTCTGTAAAACTGCCGCTTCAGGTAACACACTTTTTTGAATGCGCACGAATTCGTACGACCGTACATATGTGTTTTTAAAATTTTAACTGTTACGTAATTTTCCCGTATGTTTCTTGCAAACAAACGCTATTATTCATATTATGTACACAATGCTGTTTGAAACCTTGCAAAATTTGCTTAGTGTTATCGTTGACGTTGCTTGTGGCGAGAAGGAAAGAGCATGCAATTAGCTTCCAGTTGCGTCTACGCCTTTTTTTTTTTTTGAAAAACAATGAAACATAAAAAACTGGATGGGTTGTGTCCGAATTGCGGAAGGAAAATAATGGAATTGCTTTCTACTAGCTATATTCTTTCGACAGGCTTTCGGAGCCTTTTTAGGTTCTACTTAAATGTCGACCACAGAATTTGCATCACCAGAATTAAACGTTCGTTTTTGCTGCTGTTTTAGAGCACTCACACGTAATTGTTGATTTATGCGGTTGGCAAAAACAGTTCAAACTAAATATAGGCATTCTTTCCTTTTCACTCTCCCTCCCTCGGAATTTGCGAAAATTTTCGCCCGTCACTATTTTTTAATGAAACTTTGCACATCAGTGGTCTTTGATACAAGTTCTATGGGTTCCGATTTTCGGACCAAAATTTTGCGGGTGGTGATTTATATTTTAGGAAAAAAGAATCATAAGCCACGAAGAAAAGACCACAAGAAACTGTATTAGTGGCTCTACTTGCTGGAAACATCGAACTGAACAAATATTTTGCGATTTTAGGTGTTTTGACGAATATTTTTCTGATTATTTACTAAAACTTCTCTACGACTGATCGAAATTTTCAAATGTTTCTACTGCTTCTGAACATGCCGACTGCGGATTAGTCCTCAAAAATCTTGAACTTCTCGAATAACCTCGGTCCCTCCCTAAAACTCGCATTACCCCACTGGGGACAGAGTTGAAGAACCGGATTGTCCATATCTGTTTCGATTACTTTCCAAATGGGTGTATTTTTCGCTCAGCTTACAAACAAGCACAGTTTTGCCTTCGTATTTCAACACAGGAGTGATGGCAGGAAGAGAAGAACGAACGTCACAAATGACGGGAAGAGAAGGAGGGATGTGAAGTAAAAGAAATATGAAAAACGGCGTCTTGACGTTTTTACCACTTGCATTCATGGTTGCGAATTTGTTAGTTTAGCTGGTGAAAAACAAGTGAAAAGAGATTTCTTTACATTCGAGTGAACAACTTTGTTCGTTCATTCAAAAATTCACTGGAATAAGGCATTGAAACTTTTAAAGGATCAATAAAATTCATTGATGGCTAAAAACTCGAAACATCCTCAAAAATATAATAACTATGACGCGCCCATCAACAGAAGACACTTTGAAGCTTGTTTTTCGTTGTGGCAATTCTCTCTGATGACGTTTTGAGCTTTAGTAAAATTATTGTTGAGACTGCTGAATCATAATTAAGTGGACTGAAATGTTATCCATTGTCAAAATTTTCCGTTTTACAGAGAATACGAAAACGACCCCGTTTTCCTCGAAACAATCGGCTGCTGCAATAAAATAAATCTGTTTTTCGTTAGGATTGGACGCTGGCGAAGCCGAGGATTTGGTATTTGAATTTATGATGCGTAACACGGTTGCAACTCAAGAAAAAAACCGCAATAAAAAAATGCAGATTAATTGCAAATGTTTCCGAGTAAACCCATCTGAACCGTTTTCACACAAAAGATGTGTTATCCATGTATGTGAACGAATCTGAGTTTCTGGTGGCGCAACCTCTACTTACATTTATGGGCAAAATTAACGTACTGTAAACGATGTTGTTTATAATGAGTACAATGAACTTTCAGAAAATTTCAGGGAATTAAGGTGGCTGCTACATTTGTTTGAGCGCATCTTTTGATTTGAAGTCTCGAAGCGCTCGAAATACTGTGAAAGCAACTATTGCACTTGAAGGTAAGCACTATCATCGAAGAAGCCGTTTTTATAAATGTGCATGATTTCGCGAATAAAAATAAAGCTGTCGCATATCTTTGGCTGTTTTTTTTGGCAATGTCATATCCATCACTTCAGTGGTCCTTTCGCTGCGTGAATTGGCGTGACTAGGCATCATGCATTCACTGGCTTGCAAGTTGCTAGCTGTTAGAGAACCTGTTCTTGAATGTGATGTATAAAGTCGCATTCCGGAAAGGAGATCCATTTTCGTGTGCACCGATTGGATTTTCAAGATTCAGCCAGTTCTGTTCTCGTTCGGCAAGCGAAATAGAAACTGTTAAATTTCAACAAATTAGTGAATTGCAGTTTGCTGGGCACTGGATCTGTTACTTCGGAGAACCCTGTTTTGTGTGCAGCGCACCAATCACCACCTGCAATTGGCTTCGTACTTTTGAAAGGCTCGACTATAGGGAGGGAGGGAACGAGAGATAAGGGAAGATTTGTCGTAGCGAAGTGTTTGTTTTGAATCTGCACAATATGCTTCTTTAAATGTTTTGTCATGTGAAATTCCAACCGCGCATGAAAGTCTTTTTCCCCCTCCGCCGTTCTCTCCGGTCGCTAATATTCGAAAATTTTAAGGACCCGCATTCAGGTCAGATCGCTAAAAAAAAAAACTGTTCGTGACCAAAAATTACGGGCCATAATTTTTGTACAAGGAGTAGCCCAAAACTATTAAAATAGCCCTCAAAGCAAAAGTTTTTTGTGCTCCGCAACCGACGAAATTTTTGGGAAATTTAGCCTCCTTCTGGCACTAATCATTGAGGCCATTACCTAGAAGTTCTGACACTCCCAAGTGACCATCGTCCGCTCCAGTTTGGAAAGATAAAGAAGGGGCTGACCGTGTGTGATTCCACCCCAGCGATCTTTTCGACTCATAAAGCACTGGGATTATTATTAAGGAACCATTTGTGGATAACCACCCATACTGCTGAGCTATGTATGCCAGTGAGTATCATCCGGTCCAACGTTGTACTGCTGTCTTGTGATGGCAGATTAATCGAGCGTCGCTGAAATGCAACAACTGCATAACAACAGGCTCGTTTGAACATGGTATGGTGGAGTATAGATAGGTCTCTTGTGAAGAAATATGTTTTAGCGTAGCGTCTTCTGCAAGCGACGCGATGTGAAGGGTATCGAGCAGATGTGTGACAGCGATGTTGCTCGCATATTTTTATTATTGTGTGCTTTTCATTCCAATCGTCAGATCTGCAACTAAAGCCGAAACTATTTTTCGTATGTTTCCGTTTCTTCGATTTCATTAATTGATTTCATTTTTTTGTTTGTTTAAGAGCCCAAATTTAGATAGGAAAAAACTCGCCTGAACAGATGCTTTGCGTTGGGAAGTCTTATCTGTGTCTCGTGGACATTGATAAGGGTTTAATCTATAAACTGTCTTTGTAAAAAATTCCTTAACGTTTACGAAGATAGCGTTCTGATAGCTCTGCAAATGCAGTGCTATTGAAGCAGTGTTTTCATTACTTATGCCGCAATTACATCGAAAAGCGAGGCTGCCCAAATATGTTTTTGAGTGTATTCAAACCTATCAGCGAGCAAATTTTGGCACTCAAGTCATCCATCTTCACGACAATTGAAGCGTTCAACCAACGCATATTGTATTCTCAACGATACTGCTATCGTATGGAGTGCTTGGGTGCAAAAACCTGTGCAATTTTGCTATTACGAATTTGTTTATATGATCTTTTTGTGGAAACCAGATTAGGCATTTTCTCGTACAGGCAAACGTTGACTTAACATTTATAGAGTGTTGCCAAATGAATGTAACATACAAATCATAATATTCATTGGTTGCCAATGTTACTGCTCTCTCGTTGTTTCAAAGCCAGTAGATTCGCACATTTCGGCCCACATTGAAACAAACTCCGATAAAACGAGTGCTATTTGCAGTTTCATGCTTTTTGTGTAACGAACTGCCGAACCGTCAGACGGAAGTATTCAGTAGACATTGCACTTCATAAGAAAGATGATAAACAGTTAGTGTCAGTTGCATTTCGAAAGAGCGCACAAACGAACGTTATTTGTTAAGGATCGTATCACTCACCCATCATTCATTTATCCCTTCTGTTTGCTCTACCGTCTCTGCCAATCTTTAGCCATTCTGCTCTAAATGGTCTCTGGAAGTTATCTTAAAAACTGTGTGCATTTTTCTGCTGCTTTTTTTTGCTTGAAAAATAACCAGCTTTGGTGGGTGTTTACCGTCGGTGCAATGTTCTAATTGTTCGATCTGTGCTAACGATTACTGTACCTAACAAATTTGTCTCTTCTACACCATGTTCCATAATGGAGTACTTTAATCAGTAAGTGGCAGAGAACTCTCCTTGATGTCACATGGCAACAACTATTTACACTTATTTGTGCTTTTTATACACTATTGCATATACCATAACATAATACAGTATTTGCACCAAAATATAAATGAAAAGTATAGTGCGCAGTACTTAATTCTAAAGCGAAAACAACGGAATAGTATTCACATCAACAAAGTTATGGCGTTAACGGACGGAAAGTAATGGTGTTTTGTCTGCGCTGAACTGTTCTAAAGTATAATACAATTAATGCTCATACCAGAATGGAATCCTTGCACTGTGCGGTGTGCACATAATTTTATGGAAAAAATATAGTACAGTGTTAGTTCGATAAATTAGTGCGGTGAGATTATTGGTTCCAGGCGGAGGCTATCCACCTGTATGCTGAAATACGCGTAAAATCATATGAATGCGTCCATAGGTGCAACAATACGCATGCTCAATACGAGTCCAGAAGGAGGTGGTGCTTTTTTGCAAATCGTCTGCAATTGACAAACGCAATTTTGGAGTAGAGGTTGAGTCAATAAAATGCTCTGGTCAGCATCCTGCGAACTAACTGACAGCGCTTCATATGAATAAGGGTTGCACTTCTATTCTCAGTAAACCATTCGGCAAACGAGCTACATATGCCGATATAGGTGGCACTTTTTTGATGCTCGAAGTGTGGACATGTAGAGTGTTTCCGTCTGCAGAAAACAGCTTTTGATCAGTTCCAAAGAAAAGCGGTTTTAAGCGTACTTTGATTATTATTCGAAAATCTTCTTATTAAGAAAGTGTCATTTCTGATCTCTTCGAGGCGTAATTATTGCAAACAAAGAATTTTGCAGAAACGCCCCAATACTAATGCTGTCCGTCAGCGGTGCTCGTCCTTATTGCTTTCATGTAAAATGCGCTCATAATGAAACCGACAAAAAGGAACAAAAACGACGCAATGAAAGGAGAAGCACCGTGTTATCCATGTCATGTAAAAACGACTAACTACAGCACCGAAATCGGCAAGATCGCCTGGGCTGGCTTCACAAAATAATAATTAAGCAAACTTTAAATTAAACTAGGCGAAGTGATCACCTAATTTCTGAATACGGAGTAGTGAGGCTTCCATTTAACCACTTCATAATTTATTAAAAACCTCTTTTGCAAGCCACTTTAATCATGTCATACAGAGAAATCATTCGAGGATTAAACAAAAAGCTGCCTCTCATCAAATTTCTCGTATCATGAAATTGACACTTTATCTATTCATCGTAATAACACATGCATGCTTCCCTCAGCTGCAACAACAATAAATGTTCGACAATCATATGATAGCAAAACGAGCAGTGCCCATCGCGAATAATTGTGCAATTATATCTAATAGATTGAAAAACAATACCTGGGCGAATCGGCGAAACGTTGGTTTTAGCTGATATCGCGCGTTCACTTATACACGGTTACCTTTTGCCGCCATCGTTTCAAAGCATTGTTAGAAATTTGACTTGCTTAAGAAGTTTCATTCGAAGATGCGTTTTGCGTTCATAGCAAATGAGCTGCTTGGCCATGAGCGGTTGATGCGCAAGGTAATGGGAGCAGGTGGACAGTGCTTGGTTTAAAGCAGCTTCCGGTCTGTTCAAGGTGGCCTGAGGTATGCTAAAAATTCTGTTGGGGGCTTTGCATTGCTGATGCGAAGAGCAGAGTTGCCTCTAACCGTTTCTTTTGGTAACACGCAGAGAAAAATCGACCGGATTTTAGCAAATCTTTTTGACCATGCGTTGTATCGTGTTAATAAAGCAGGCGCTGCAAAAACCATTGATTTCAGTTTTGCATGGAACGTACAGCGAAATGGCTTAGGCTTATAATTTTTCGTCCATTCATCATCGTAAAGCTCAATGAGAACGCGGAACCTGTCGGATTCACCTGAAACCTGTGTAAATCGCCTCAGTAGACAGCTTCAAACTACTGTTGCGTATTACAGCTTCATTCGATCGCTCCATTGAAAAGTGCTCATCACACATTAACGAACACTTGCCTGACGTTACTTAGATATGAACCGCTGTTTTAAAGCAGGCTAATCCTCATATTTCTTCTAAAAAACGGTGGTTTTTCATTAGACACCTGGGAAGGCTTTATCATGTCGCCAAAAAAAAAAAACGGCTGATTGTTCAGCATACATAACGGTTTGCTCATGCAAAGTTTCTTTTTATGATTTGCAAAGTGTTGTCGGGCAAATATCCCTCGGGAAAAGCGCGTCAAGTGAGGGTGGTGGGGTGGAGGCCGTTTGCATTGACCAGTATAATATATTGAGCAAGCTCGATTGGCTGGCAGCTTCTCACGAAGAGACAAGTTGAGCCCGAGTGCCCATAATTGTTCACTGGCACTCGCTCACATAAACTAGTAGCGATTCGTTTGGTTGCGCCCCTTGTCTCTTTTTTTTAACCGCTTTTCAAGTTCTTTTTTTGTTTTCTCCATATTATCTGCTTTGATGTGCACTCAGGAAAAGCGTGATTCATTGCTCATCGCTAAAAACGAGCACACTGGCAAGCCATCTGAAGTGAATTTCTGTTGCAAGGTGTTCATCTAATTTTGGACAACGTCGACAGCCTGAGGAACCAATTGCCTTACTGTTTCTAGTACTTTGAGGATGTATGAACGAAGAGCATGATGAACGTGAGAACGATGATAGGAAGCAAGAAGGTGAGAGCGGCATTTGCGAATTTTACGAACTAATGAAACTGGAGTCGGTGGGAAATTTTAACAAATGGGAAAATGCTTCAAGCATGAACGACACGCATTTCTCAAATCCATTTTTTTCGATCTTCGTCTTCTATGTAATCAATGCACTGCAAAAGATTATGCTCAAGCATGTATATAGCAGTTTCAAAGCATTCACGAATTTTTCGCTCGGGAGAAATGTTGTGAAAATTTGTTGACTAGCCTCGCTTGCTAAACATTACAAAACGATTGCTGTTAGTACGCCTTGAGAGTCTGGATTTTTAAAGTTAACTGAAATATTTGTAGTGTATTTGAGTTCCTTAAATGACAACGAGAATCATATTGAATGTCACTGTCCGAAAACTTTGAAGGGTCAACAAGTAGAACTAAATATCCAAAGTTCCTCGCTTTTCGTCTGAAAATGGTTTTTGACTAACCGCCTCTTCAGTGCAGCATAAACAAGTGCTACATTTACTTCGAATACGATCAAGACACTTATTAATGTGCGGATTATAAGTCAGAACTTTTTTGTGAAACTGCTTTTATTCCTTTCATATTTAAAAAAAAAAATTTCCTTTCGGGAAGCACCCAAGTTATTCGCCCACGAATCAGACTGACAGATTCCCTCTGCTGGGCTGGAAAAAATGAAGAGGAAGGCACTAGGAGGAAGTAGGGGTGTGACCGGGGTGGGGTCGTGGAGAGAGGCAGAGAGAGATAGGGCAATGCTTTGCTCTCCGGCACCGGAAGTCTTCTTCCTTTTATTGCCAAAATAAGTCTATCACACTTTCGTCGTATCAAGTCAGTTCAACGATGGCATGGAACATCAACAAGTGACAGTGTTATTGGGCGCAAGTAATGGCAGCAATGATGGTGCTGATAGTTGAGCGCATGACTGCTAGCACAAGCAATTTGTATTCTTAGCAGTCGTAATAAGGTTTACTGAGAGTTAGCCGATCTAATTTGGCAGCAGTTGTACTGTCGAAGTTGCAGCGAGGCATTATACTAATTAGTATTGGTAGCAGCAATGGAAGTAAGTGGGTGAGTCTGAAGGTAGTAAATATGCAAATAAATACGACTGAGTAGTACAGTGAGCGAATAAAAAATAGTAGCGGTAGAAGTAAACATTCGCATGTAGCACTGATATAGTACAAGTGCAAAACCGAAGCTTCACTCTCTGTGCGAAACAAAAGCTATCGGCCCAGTATGAATAGCGGTACATGCTGCAAGGACGACGCTCCCATTCTGTTATCGAACCCATCGATCAGTCGTTGTCGTGCATACCCTCATCATTAACGACATCTTAAGGTCTATGGATTGCAAATGAGCTTTTATTTCTATCTGATGTTTTCCGAGAATGGAAAGTGAATGGTAAGATAGATTTCGTGGGATTGCTATTGGTCATCTTATGGGCTAGCAGGTTCACCAACGGAGAGGTGAAGCTGGGTCCAGTGTATCGGCGCAAGGATTCACCAGGAACTACGAATGACGTTCAGATTACAAACATACTTTTTGAGTCTTACCAAAGCACTTCGAATTCGCACCAATAATAGATGCTAAAAAAACGTACAGCGAAATGGCTTAGGCTTATAATTTTTCGTCCATTCATCATCGTAAAGCTCAATGAGAACGCGGAACCTGTCGGATTCACCTGAAACCTGTGTAAATCGCCTCAGTAGACAGCTTCAAACTACTGTTGCGTATTACAGCTTCATTCGATCGCTCCATTGAAAAGTGCTCATCACACATTAACGAACACTTGCCTGACGTTACTTAGATATGAACCGCTGTTTTAAAGCAGGCTAATCCTCATATTTCTTCTAAAAAACGGTGGTTTTTCATTAGACACCTGGGAAGGCTTTATCATGTCGCCAAAAAAAAAAACGGCTGATTGTTCAGCATACATAACGGTTTGCTCATGCAAAGTTTCTTTTTATGATTTGCAAAGTGTTGTCGGGCAAATATCCCTCGGGAAAAGCGCGTCAAGTGAGGGTGGTGGGGTGGAGGCCGTTTGCATTGACCAGTATAATATATTGAGCAAGCTCGATTGGCTGGCAGCTTCTCACGAAGAGACAAGTTGAGCCCGAGTGCCCATAATTGTTCACTGGCACTCGCTCACATAAACTAGTAGCGATTCGTTTGGTTGCGCCCCTTGTCTCTTTTTTTTAACCGCTTTTCAAGTTCTTTTTTTGTTTTCTCCATATTATCTGCTTTGATGTGCACTCAGGAAAAGCGTGATTCATTGCTCATCGCTAAAAACGAGCACACTGGCAAGCCATCTGAAGTGAATTTCTGTTGCAAGGTGTTCATCTAATTTTGGACAACGTCGACAGACTGAGGAACCAATTGCCTTACTGTTTCTAGTACTTTGAGGATGTATGAACGAAGAACATGATGAACGTGAGAACGATGATAGGAAGCAAGAAGGTGAGAGCGGCATTTGCGAATTTTACGAACTAATGAAACTGGAGTCGGTGGGAAATTTTAACAAATGGGAAAATGCTTCAAGCATGAACGACACGCATTTCTCAAATCCATTTTTTTCGATCTTCGTCTTCTATGTAATCAATGCACTGCAAAAGATTATGCTCAAGCATGTATATAGCAGTTTCAAAGCATTCACGAATTTTTCGCTCGGGAGAAATGTTGTGAAAATTTGTTGACTAGCCTCGCTTGCTAAACATTACAAAACGATTGCTGTTAGTACGCCTTGAGAGTCTGAATTTTTAAAGTTAACTGAAATATTTGTAGTGTATTTGAGTTCCTTAAATGACAACGAGAATCATATTGAATGTCACTGTCCGAAAACTTTGAAGGGTCAACAAGTAGAACTAAATATCCAAAGTTCCTCGCTTTTCGTCTGAAAATGGTTTTTGACTAACCGCCTCTTCAGTGCAGCATAAACAAGTGCTACATTTACTTCGAATACGATCAAGACACTTATTAATGTGCGGATTATAAGTCAGAACTTTTTTGTGAAACTGCTTTTATTCCTTTCATATTTAAAAAAAAAAATTTCCTTTCGGGAAGCACCCAAGTTATTCGCCCACGAATCAGACTGACAGATTCCCTCTGCTGGGCTGGAAAAAATGAAGAGGAAGGCACTAGGAGGAAGTAGGGGTGTGACCGGGGTGGGGTCGTGGAGAGAGGCAGAGAGAGATAGGGCAATGCTTTGCTCTCCGGCACCGGAAGTCTTCTTCCTTTTATTGCCAAAATAAGTCTATCACACTTTCGTCGTATCAAGTCAGTTCAACGATGGCATGGAACATCAACAAATGACAGTGTTATTGGGCGCAAGTAATGGCAGCAATGATGGTGCTGATAGTTGAGCGCATGACTGCTAGCACAAGCAATTTGTATTCTTAGCAGTCGTAATAAGGTTTACTGAGAGTTAGCCGATCTAATTTGGCAGCAGTTGTACTGTCGAAGTTGCAGCGAGGCATTATACTAATTAGTATTGGTAGCAGCAATGGAAGTAAGTGGGTGAGTCTGAAGGTAGTAAATATGCAAATAAATACGACTGAGTAGTACAGTGAGCGAATAAAAAATAGTAGCGGTAGAAGTAAACATTCGCATGTAGCACTGATATAGTACAAGTGCAAAACCGAAGCTTCACTCTCTGTGCGAAACAAAAGCTATCGGCCCAGTATGAATAGCGGTACATGCTGCAAGGACGACGCTCCCATTCTGTTATCGAACCCATCGATCAGTCGTTGTCGTGCATACCCTCATCATTAACGACATCTTAAGGTCTATGGATTGCAAATGAGCTTTTATTTCTATCTGATGTTTTCCGAGAATGGAAAGTGAATGGTAAGATAGATTTCGTGGGATTGCTATTGGTCATCTTATGGGCTAGCAGGTTCACCAACGGAGAGGTGAAGCTGGGTCCAGTGTATCGGCGCAAGGATTCACCAGGAACTACGAATGACGTTCAGATTACAAACATACTTTTTGAGTCTTACCAAAGCACTTCGAATTCGCACCAATAATAGATGCTAAAAAAAACGCTTTTTGCCTACTGTGTTTGTTTTTTTGCTTTGAACCGTTTCCATTCTAAGAACAAAAATATATTGGCAGCATCTTGTATTCTGCAATTTTGCATCTTGTAAAATTGCTACATTCTATTCTTATTAAATAACAACTGGCAAGACGTGGACGTTTTTAAATTTCGAGTACAGAAGTTTTTGAAAAAAAAGGTGCGTGTCACTTGCATCACGGTCTGGATGTATGCTCTCGGACTACGGCTTTCAAATATGCTTTTTTCGTGCGACGTTTGCGATACATAGCCAGTTGAAATGTTCAAGTGCATCAATTGTCGCAATATCTCGATTTCACTCCTATAAACGATACCATACTATGTTACACTAAGCTATCTTGAAATGTATCCTACGCAAATATTCCAAGCGCAGTTTAATTCATTGACCATAACTGACTGCGCACTACAAGTACGTTTGACCGCTTAAAAGTGTTTTCCAGTTACGGAAAACATTTTGTGAGCGGTGAGAGATGCTCTGAATTTCGTGACAAATTTAAGAGTTTAGTTTCGCACGACAAGTTTAAAAAAGTACTATACCGTGTGGTTCAGCAACTTTTTCAAAATACATAAAAAATGTGTGTGAACTGTAAAGCCGAGAAATGATTTTTACTCGAATTGCTTTATATGCGAGTTGCAATATAAACGGCCAGTTTTACAGCCTGGTGTGCTATGCGGAAATACGAAAGAGTTAGGAAATAATTGATGCTTCATTCTGTTTCGGCGGTTAGCGAAACCGGTTAGCCTGATTGGCATTTGCGTTGCGCATTTCAATCCTTGATTATACGGCGCGCCTTGTGATTTTTGTATGTAGGCAGCCGAAGACCATTGTGGTGATAAAACCCCACTCCCGGCTTCAATAGCATTCTTTAGCGATGCGTATCTCTGAGGCACATGGCGGTAAGTTCGTTTTTTTTGGATTTTTAAAGCGCAAGAGTGAAGCTGTTTGTATGAAAGTTTATATACCAAATAAAAGTACCTGGAAACGGTACCTGGAAATAATTGGTAGGCACACAAACAGAGTGATATGTCTGAAAGCGTGACGTGTACAGCTAACTTTATGATCAAGCCAAAAATCTTTTTGTTGACAATAATAAGATCAGGACGGTTTTCTTCAGCAGAGAACAGTTGCATCATTAAGCAACCTCTTCATATCGATTGACAAATCGGTAAGGTTGTTTGAACACTAACGCAGTGGGTGACCGTGAGTATATAACGGCTGCTAGCGCGACAACGCATCGCGATCGTCGCAGTAGCTATGAAAGCACAGCTTTGCTGCTTAATACTCGCGTAAATAGCATCCGTTAAGCAACGTTCGCGTAGACCAGAAAGCCGCAGCGTTATATGGTTATTCATTGAAATTATTGGCGTTATTCGGTTTTTCTTATTTTTACAATTATCGGCGTTATTCGGCTATTGTCATTTGCAGTTGTTCTTGCTCTTCTCTTTTTTTTTCAACCTTTTGAGCAGCGTCAAAGCAGTCGGCCTATAAGAGAGTGCGCGTTTTTTTAATAGGTCTCCTGTGTACACTTCATGCGTTACTTGCAAGTGTTATGCAAGCTTTCACATTGGTTTCGGTGTTCCATCATGTATAACGTGATTCGCGCGATTCTTGAAAGTCAGCGGATACGTACTAACGGTCATGACGACAGTCATATACATGGCTTAACGTTTTCACAACAGTAAATGTAGGCTACCCAAGTAATTCGAAAAATGCAGTGATTGCTTATGAAAGGCTGACTAAAACATGGCGTACACAAATCTGTGACCTTGTTTTTAAATGAATGACTTGCTAGGTAGTAGTACCGAACCTATTTCACCATAAAATTTCCTGAGTTATCTTTTTTTAAAGTTGAGTTTCAACTGTCCGTTTTAACTGTTGAATGTTTTACTCGCTTTCAAAATTCTCTTTGATATTGAGCGTTTTGTCTTGTATGGATTCCGTCGTTTGTTCAATCGTTTGATTTTTGTTCTTTGACGGATAATGGTATATAATCGGAAATTAACTGAAAAAATTGATCGTCATGTACACATGTGAATAGTTTTTTACATTCATTCTGTGTCTTATGCATTTCGTTGTTTTCGCCCATTTTCCACCTTGACAGTTAGCCGTTCTCTTAACTGTTCCGTCGTTTCGTGTTTTTAATTATGCTCATGAGAAAGTACACGGAGTTCGTCGAAAATCAGATCGATTTATGATATGCGAATCAATGCAAATTGTCCGGTTTTTATTTCGACTAAAATTCCGAATACTTTATCCGATTTCTATTCGGTTTTTATATTCATTTTGCGTATTCGTACGAAATGCAACCAAATCTTATTGTATGACATCAACATTTTCTTCCATATTGGAAAGGATTTCGGTGATATCGATAAGCCAAGGTTTTCTGGGGCGATAGTTATGAATATAGCGGCATTTGACGCGAATCACTGTAAGTTGTGAAGCAGAGAATTTTTTCGGTGCTTGGAATTTTGATTGCGTCACAAAGTTCTCACAACGCTTTCCAGTTGCCTTTTTTTCAATCTAACTTCGATTTCTCTATGTGTTAAATAGCACTACAGCTTTTCGCAAAAATTTACACCCAACAAAAAGTACGAAGCGATTTGTGTGTGTGTATGCGTGTGCATGTGTGTGTGTATGCGTGTGCATGTGTGTGTGTATGCGTGTGCATGTGTGTGTATGCGTGTGCGTGTGTGTGTGCGTGTTTCAAGTTCATTTTGCACATTTATGTTTAAGTGGACTTCTTACGCGCGCGAGATTTCGATCAGTTCGTTCGAGAGATCGATGATCTGCTCAAAATCCATCCGGCATTTGGCGCACAATAGTTAATTAAATGATCTTGTTGCATGTAAATGCTCTAAGAACGTTCGGCAATCAACTAAAAATTAGCATTGGTTGAGAAATTGTTGCTGGCAGGCGAAATGTTTGAAAAGAGTGAATGAACTGTTTTCGATGAACGCCGCCTGTTTTCAAGTGAACACGATGAATTTTGGGTACATGCGATGAATTGCGTGTAAAGCGAAAAATGGATGCTAGTCGGCGTCTTTGAGCCAACACTCTTGGTGCAAGTTGTGCACACCATAACTGCATCGCAATTTTTTAATTATTGCCAGTGGGCTCTTTTGCAAATGTCCGCCATTCAAACCATCGACGACCGCGTTCATACAACGATTATGCCCACGTTGAAAACTCCCGAAACTCTAGTTTCAATGTCGCACTAAATTCTGAACATGTTTGGTTTCACGATTATTTATTAGTAGTATAAGTTATTGGTTTTGTAGCGCCAAATTATGATATGCTCAAATATCATAAATGATTCACTCAGTCGATCGCGTGAGCAATTTTCGAAGGCTGATGGAAGAAAAAGTAAACAAATCGAGTTCAACAAACAAGAATCACTGCCAGTGAGGCCGCACTTTGTCAGTCACTGCTAAAGCAATAGTCTTTCAATGAAAGATTTCCATGAACGCATGCTTATCCGTTCCTGGTGTCCCGAAATCTTAATCATGATCGAATTTCTCACACAAATAGGGACCCTCCACCATAAAGCCTGCAAGAGACAGCACTACTACAGTAGCCCGGTTGCTGAATGTTAGGCTTTAGTGGCGTTTTCGCTGCGATATTTTCACCTTTATGAGAGATAATCTTGAACGTGATCTTGATGGGAAATGAGATGCTAGTACGAGGAGGGAGGAAATTTGTTGGTATAAGACATGACTGTGCCACTCATTAGAGGGCTTGAAAGCACGCACTATTGCCGTTTAGTTGGCACACTAAGCAGACAAATGTGAAGAGACGTTAACGCTTACTCGTAGATTTCCTCCTGCGCTCACCACACATGGGCCCATCAATCGTTCACTTTCCTCCATCAACCTTCCGATTCGAAGACTTGTCCAACAAACAGACGTGAACATTCTGCTGGCTAAATCAACAAATTGTGGCAACTCTTCGAGACGTCAACTTGGATTGTGAAAATGAGAAGGGCAGCATTCGGCACTTTGGCGTTTGTAGCATAGACTTGTTATATGCTTGATGAAAGTACGATAGCGCTTTTCATGTAAGCATCGCTTCAACAGAAACCTTCCCAAAAATTCTCCCTATTGCCATTTAATAAGGCAGCCATCTCATTAAAAATGGATCAGCATATGCGTTGATATGGACGGAGTGCCTTGGTATGAGTTGACAGTGAGGGTAGGGAAGAGAGGAGACTGGATGTGAAATTTCTGCTTTAAACAATCACAAAATCTCGCTGGTTACAAAATTCGTTCCGCGATGAGATAGATATTGCATATACTATCATCGAATAACCGATTTGGATTGCCGTTTAAAGAAAGTTATTGTTACATTAGCTGGGAAATTGTCATGTTGTTACAACATCTACTCATTGAGGTTAACTTCTAGAGTTTATACATGTTAGAAAGGGTGGCTTGCGTGATAATATTGATGTGCTATATGAACTAGACGAGCTGAGTCAAACTGCTGGTTTGTTCAAATCGTTGCAATCGATAAGCAGTATTAGCCAATGCGCACGCTATATTTCCGTTGCGCTATACTACGAAAATCTGAATAAACGCATTCTGCATCTTCAGTGGTTCCTATCGTGTGATCTAGCTGTTACTGCGTTGAGGCATTCACTGCTGTTTATGAAACTCGCCCAGAAGTTGCTTGTGTGGGTGCAGTGAACGTGTGAACACTGGCCGGGCGTGATGGAACGAATGCGTACCCTGGAGAGGGTGGTCGAGACGCGCATCGACATGCTGCAATTCGAGAAGGGCGACCAAATCAAGGAGGACTGTCCATTCTGCCGAAGTCTCGATTGCGATATCATTTTCGCACTACTGTTCACGTTTGTAATCGCATGCCTTCTCGTCCTCATCATGGTATTCTGGCTAAAAGGAGTCCTGCAATACGAAGAGTAAGTGGCCGCGCAGTACGTTTGCGTTCATGCTGTTTGTGGTTAGTGTGAGCTCGCAACACAACAAGTCCTTTTAGTTTCATGTGCAGTTCTCGACTTACTGACTACAAATTTTTCGTTACCTCCCACTACACAATAGTTGAACGGTGGATTAAACGGTTGCAGAGGGCAAAACGGACAAAACGAGGCGAACAACTTCAGCAGCCAGATTCGGATGAACGCTAGAACAACGGTCGCTGCCATTTAGGACGGTTCTGCATTCATATGTGCACTACATTAGACCCAGCAACCGTTCCACGATCAGCTATCGTGCAGTGGTAAGCGCGATTTTACTGCCAACGCGAACAGAAGTGCATGCAACGCGGAACTCAGTTTAGCTGAGCGCACTTCCTCAATTAAATGCAATGCGCAAGTTAAACTAATTTAGCTGAAATTTGCTCGCTGTGGGTTACAGCATTAGGAGTTCAAATAATGGAAAGCTTCGCATATATGTTGCATCATGAAAGGCTTTACGATTCGCTGGGCATTAAGTGTGGTGTTTTAGAATGTGATCATATTTTCGATTCGTCAAAGACAGATGGGGAATTCCAACTCCCCATTCTACCACCGCCTGCAACAGGAACCGAACATACTTCGTCACCGGAGCCCCTCAAAAACATGCAAGTAAGACTAATGCTGTCAGTTTATTCGAGTGGATTTAACTGACAGAGCACAGGAGCAGTGATTCGGCAAAACGCTCATCGGATAGTTATCTGTAAATATCGGATGACAGTGTGCAAAAATTCAAAATATTCGGCCATGAAATCGCACCATGCTGGAAACAATAGCTACTATTAAAATGCGATTTCAAAAAGCGCTAGTTTTCGACGACTAACGAGAAAACCATAGCTGTAAGGGGCAAGAGTAATGAAAACGAAGACCATAGTGTTCTATATTCCGCGCTTTCGAGTTATGGCCTCCTGTTGAAGAAAAGTATTCAATTCCTCCTAGTTTCTGCGGAGATCGTTTTGTTTTCAAAGGCTCGTTTGGCGAGGTATGGTCCTATATTCGTTTAGGAAGGTGCTGGAATTGCGTATGGTTCATGCAGTTAAAATGATCATGCTCGCAAAATTCACACTTTTTCAGGAGCAGATAACGTTCACTTCCGTATTGTTGTTTTTGTTGCTTTCGTAAACGACCTCTTGTTTATGTTAAATTTTAAAAGCTAGACGTCGATTATATGCGGATTAAACCACGCTTATTTTCATGTGTCGTCGGTTTCTGAGGGCTCAGTATTGAGTAATATGACAAATAATTCGTATTCGCACTTGCATTTGAACATCGTTTTCTGCATTTTCACTCAAAAAGTTAAGGTCAGCATAGGGTTTTCTTCACTGTGTTGGAACTATTATTATTTTTGCTTCCATAGTCTCATACATAAATAAAGGTGCCTTCCTACAACAGCAGACCGGAAAAATTCTTAAGATTTTGAACAATTCAAATGTTTGGTCAGTGGCACTTTGCAGAGGCAGAATGATGAGCATTATTGAAGCTGTTGCTGCTAGAGTCCATAGGTGCCCGTATGTGGCAAGTCGCCCATTCCGCGCTACTGAGCACATTGAAACGGCACCATGGAAAAATGTAAATATTATATCTCCTGTCGATCAAAATATTTCCACAGAAGCAGTCACAATGTTGATAAGTAGGTCTGAAATTGGGTAACTAGGCGAGCTCGAAGAAAGCTGTTCCGAATTCGACAAGCAGTGCAGTTCTTTATGTGCTACAGAAATACATGAGTTAAATCGCAAACAACGATACGAAATCGTGGCTGCATGTCGATTTGGCGATATTTTTCTTCTTGGGAGCCTTGCCGAATAATCTTGATCTAATAAAAATTATGACCCATCACCTCTGATGAGCGAAATACATGACGCGAATTTTTGTATCGTCATCCGGTCAACGAATGATTTAATTGCCACCTACAATGTCTTGTTGATGTCTTTAAAATGGTCTTTACAAAACATGGTAATGCACTTTTCACTCGAGGCAAGAATCGTGAAGTGAATAAACCGGCGATGCTGGAAGCTAAAAAGCGCGTCGACAAATATCCAGACCAGCAAATACACGGCATCGCTGAGTTACTTTGCCAGATACTTTGAGTCACATAAAAGGTATTATACTTATGTCTATACCACTCTAGGTTGCACTGGTGCAAGAGAATCCCCTTTGTGCAACGACTGCATGAGCAAACTTTGAAATGTTTTTGCATTTTGAGGTCCCAACATCGCTAATCAGCTGAATAAGTGACGAAATTAGTAGATGATCGATAGCGATACACGCTATCAAAAGTAGGGTAAATTACATTAAAGCTAGCCTATACAGAACTAGTAAGCAGAAAATACCTAATAAGATACGATGTAGATGGTACCTCATTTTTCACCTCTCTTTGTTGCAGTGTATATACACGTTTGTCGCGGGGCCAAGGCAACGCGTGAAGCTCGACTTCGAACAGTTTCAGCTGGCTGGAACTGCCGATAAGCAAGTTTTTATCAGTCACTTCATAGGTTGGAAAAAAGGAAGGGGTGCTTTTCGTGCAGGAGCTTAGGCAATTTTCAGCAGAAATGACACTTTTTTGACGTTGGGGAAATTTTGCAGGTATTTTACAGCGCCCAAGGACCTTTTACAACCCTGGTTGCAACGTGCATGTAAAACGCCTTCAACTTGGCTGTCTCTGCTTACTGGCCTCAACATCGGTCGTTATTTTTGCCCTGTGAAATAGAAGGATTGTAACAGGTTGATATTTTTGAAAGAATCAAGAAGCAAAAGCGACGGCCCAGGCACATGAAAATAAGATGACTCAGTTACTATGAGCGTAGCCGTTGCTGGGTCATATCCGCAGTTATCTTTTATATTACGCTCTTACATGCCAGTGCCTCTCCGATGAAGATGGCATGCGAGCTATAAAGTTCCAAAAGGCGAAACTATAGGCCACAGCTGAGCATTGTGGTGTACGTGAGAATTTTTTTCTGGTGTGCTTATTGCCTCTATGCACCACCAATTAAATGTCAAGGCAGGCTTCATACTGCTCGTTTAATGTTCTCTTCTTGTTAGAGCAAGGTGTTACTTTTATCCTTATGAACAGCCGTACCAGTTTTAAATGATCCATGGAGCGACGCAGTGATTGTTGCTTCCTGCTTGCATTCGATCATCGAACTTTAATACTCTAAAGAGGAGGAGGATGAGGCCTTGTCTCTTAAGGATTCTAGTAGCTACTTGCCTCTTTCAGTATTTAAAATCAAAGAGATTATAGAGGAAATTCCTTTTCAGCTGTGAGACGGAATATGTTGACATATATTCAGAGCTCGAGAGCCCACACGATGACTTGTTATCTGCTTCCTTCGGTGGTCGATATTGCGGCAGCGTATCGCCGTATGTGCGTATCAGGTATTATCCATTTGTTTCGCAACTCACTCCTCAGCGCAATCACGTGATTTGCAAAGTAAAGCAGGACGCCATCTCAAAGTGCTGACTGTTTGCAATTGATGGTAAATAGTTAGTCGTTGAATTATGAATGACTATGAATTCGTCAAGAAGCCCGAAATGATGGTTTCCTCAATTGAGCCGTATGCATGAAGTGGTCGACGTCAATTTTTATGGTTATACGGGAAAGCACTGGTTCATAAACATGTTGTATTTACGAAGTTACTTTATCAATGCATTATGCTATTTAACATTTTACCTTCCTCCCTTTGTTAGCGCTCCAGCGTTACAAATTGGGCTCCGTATGACACGTTAATGCTTACGCTATCTGTGACGCGATGACAAAAACGATGCTTATTTTGGAATGATGAACGAATAAAAGCACGAGACTGCACATGAAGTCATGTTCACATCACAAACTGATTTTGTTTGCAGCTTACACAGAGTGATCGTTCTAGTGTTTCACTCACGGGCAGCATCGAATAGGCGTTCGCAGCTAAAATTTCGAGGTCACTACTCGTTTATTTCCGATGGTGAGTTTTTCTTTGAGGGCCACGTAAATCTTTTGATACGACACTCGAAGACGGCTAACGAATTTGAGAGCCATAAGCGAAATAATCAGGCGATTGTTTTTCATGAATTAACCATTTGCTCGCAATGCTAGTGCTGCTTGAATTCTTTTTACTGTGCACTGTGATGAACTTTGTCACAAGCATTTTTCATTCGAGCGGTTTGGTAAAGCTGAAAGCGTCGACAAGCAGCGTCCAGCCGAGGCTCACTAATTTTCGAAAATATCACGTTCCAGCTATGAATAATATTTGTTCGGTAAAAAAAGCTCTCCACGTTTCTAGGAAATAAGTTGGAACTGTCGACCGGTGTATTCCAGAAACACCGTTAAGATAGCTGGAAGCAAGCGAAATTGAAACGTTTTGGAACTCCGAAGCGGCCTTCATTCTCATGCAAGCGTGAGAGCTAAGATGACATATTCCCATCATAAATTTTAGCTCGTTACAACGTCGGGCATCAGACAGCTGCTGGGAAGTGCGGTTTCATCATCGATTCGAAAAGCAGGTTGGAAAATTTATTTTGCTTCTGCTTATCAACTCAGCGGGGTACTCTGCCATCATGATGTGCTGCAAATTGCTAATAATAAATGAAACGCAACGTAGAAGCAACCAAGATTGTAAGGGACGGATCTTTTGGGACCTACTGAGCTAATGACTGATGAACCATCAGAACGGTTAAGAACTTTACTATAAAGATCAGTGCCGACGAATTCAAAAACATGCAAATGCCAAAGCATTTGCAAATGCCAAAGCCAAAGCAGTCGTGCTTAAGAGCGTCATTTCTATGCATGACTTAGATATAGAAATGGTTCACGTTGCGGGATTTTAAGTTCGAGCTTTCTTTTTTTTTCTGAATTGCTAAAACGTACCATGTGTTAACGGTGTTTGCTCAGTGTACTTTATAAAAGTATTCAGGAAACGAGGAACGATTCTTTCTCCAACTTATCCAGGAACATATCCTAAAGTAAGAGATTTTGCTAATTCCATTGTTTCATTTTTAATGACACTATATTAAAAGCTCTAAATTTATAAGTGTTCATCCAACTGTACCGCCCTTTTCTTCGAAAGAACGAGGTATCTTTTAAGTTGTACAGTCTAACTTGCATATACTACCTCATATCAGTTTATACCAATCTACGATCTTATTTTGAGGTTAAGTAATGGATTAAGACAAATTTGGGTTGCTTGTGACGACGAAATATGGCCATTACAACCTTCAGCCGAATCAAGACAACTAGAAAGCGGTAGTTTCTGACATGCACTCATTTCACCTATCATTTTCGTGAAGCCGTGTTCCATCCTCCATCTCGCTTCTACAACGGCGCAAGCGTTTACTGTTGGACAAACTAGTGAATATACGAAGGATCCGTAAAAAATAGTCACATGTATGCTGTCAGAACTAGAGAAAACAGAAAGTTTAAAAAAAAAACGCCATTGGAACATAAGGCACTATACATATGTATATATATGTATATATATATATATATGTATATATATATGTATATATATATATAATATAACAAATACAGTTGATGAAAGTAATAAAAAGATATGGCAAATAAGCAAACAAATAATGTGAAGGCGTGAAATGTGCATATGATAAGCTAGTGGAAAACAAGTGAAAAGCAATTGGACGAAATGAGCAAGGCGAAAAACAAGCCACTAAGAAATTCTGCCCTGCCAACTGGAAACATTGCCTACTGAGGCTAACAACTGTGCTCTTTAGTGTTTGAGCGGTATATTTTTGGCTGAAAAATGTAACGCCGTTGCCCCTTGGTACAATAGCCTTTCTTGACATGTTCGTAGGCTTGCTTTGCATGCACTTAGGTAAACCAAACTGCAACTGTACTTCTGATCACACGCAATTACTCCGTGTAATTAAAACGGCTTCTTAGGAGTCATTAACATTCATCAAGAGTGACTGCTAAGTTCGTTGTCCTAATTAGGCAAATTTGGGGCATTCATGATTTCCACAAGTTCAACATTCTGGCAGTGGGGTCAGGTGAGCTAGAATTCGATGTCAAATGCTACAAGTCGCTCTAAAAGTTGAAAGCTTCGAGGGTTTCATGTACAACAACCAACGAACGGTAAATGTGGAATAGTTGCTCACTCGGCCAACTAATAAATTCCGACCATCATAACAGTGTTGTTCACCAGAAACAGTATCGCAAATAAAGACGACATCTCGCACACTCGTCACAGTCCATGTCTCTCAGCCGTCGTCCAATTGTCATTCCTCAATATGAGATTCTAACGTATCCACCACTACTACTTTGAAAAAAAAAATCTCTTGTCATCTAGAATTGAGGCATAACTGCATAAGCTGGGAACATTGCCATGATTACTTTGCAAGAAATTGTCTTGATGAAGTCATGGAATTTGAAGTTTAAATTTCGCACCCATCCGATGAAGCGGATAGAAGCAGGAAGAAGGAAGGGGGAGTGGAGTGCTGCCTCGTCGTTAGGATATGGGATGAAGGAAACTACTGCGGTTCACCATCCATTGCTCCCACTTCGCATCTTCACAAAATTGTTGTATCTTTTGCACTCATTTGTGTTACCTGAGTGGAGTTTCTTCCAACATCCCTGCATTGAGGTATCAATTTTTCGTTTTTCCTAAGGCTCGGCGATTTCCAGCGCTCATCCATGACAAGTCTTGCCTCCCACAGCTCTCCTTTTTGAACTCTTCGATGCCATTTACATCAGCAAGCGTGATTCCATAGGGGCCAGTGAGAGGAGGGGGTGGGGGAGAGGCGGAGGAGGAGGGGAGCTCTGAACTGTTTTTGTGCACAACAACGAAGACATGGAATGTGAATGCCGACAAATTGTGAAGGTTTCGTGTAAATCGTCCTTTTTCAGAATTTTCACTGCAGTTACTTGCTCAATGGAAAACCGGGTCAACGTATTCGATTTTTCTTCCGAGATTTTGACATTTATTTTGGCGGCGAACAGTAAGCCTTTACTAATTTTCTGTCGTTTCAAATTCTATAAGAGTATCAATTTTTAGCGCTACAGAAGTTTAAGACCTCCTACGATTTTTTCTGGTGAGATTGGCTCATCAGTCAGTCTGTTGCTGTCTAACGAACACTTCAAAGCAACAGTTAGAAATCTGAAAGCTGACTTTATCAAATAGGTAATGGCGGCCACTTCGCTATAAAAATTTGCTTAGCATCTAGTCCTTCCTCTCGTTTCCTTTTCACGTGCGCAAAAACGTTGTGTGCGTAATGTTGATGCGAACCATAGCAACCGTTAAAGTAAGATATATGGACTTGCTGGTCTGTACGAATCTGCGATTGTTGCATTCACCTCACATTCCTCACTTCGAATATTGTCATTCCAGTTGGGGCTCTTACACACTAATGTTACAAGTTATAAGTATGAAAACAAAAACCAAAAGGAATCAGCGGTCATTTTTGCCGTTTCAAAAAAGCACGCTGTGTAAAGACATACAAGTACTATGGCACGATTATCGAGCTGTTTCTAGTTGTCCGTATGATTCGATGACAATTTATGACGGAACGACAAACAAGGCGCCCATAGTTCGGAAAGTATGTGGCCTTCAACAACGGCTAGAAGTTTACTCGCTTGGCCCAAACGCTTTTCTGGAATTCAACACGACAAGCACTACAAAAGCCGATCCTCGAGGGTTTGGCTAGCATTTTGTTGCTCTATTTCTTTCTGACAGTTCTTAGGTTCAGTCTCATGCGTTGTAATAACTGTCGATTGACAAATGCTACCGTACAGCGGATATGTAGAGTGGAAAGACTGTTCGCACTTCATCGGCTCACAATCTTCAACTGCTTCGCTTGACCGGGAAGAAAAGTGCCAACGGTTCAAGTTTTCGGGGAATCGGTCATTAACAAAATACATCAGTGCTTCGTGGCATTCAGATTTTTCAAAGAATAGTGAGAAATTTTACCACTTCTTCCGTAGCTCAAAGAATTCGATTGTGGTTGCAGCTATGTGATTGACTACGAGTTCTCGAGTCGGTATGTGGACGTGCTTAAATTACTGGACAACGAAAAGGGTGTAACTCATTTGAGGGGATCCGAATGCGATGTTCGCGTCGAGAGCAACAGGGAAACAACACATTACATACACTCACCCAAGGTTCACTTTCTTACACGCTCGATACTTCATTACCGTATTGCAAATGCGCACATCGCAATGCTGTTGTCCCTCTCCCATCCAGAACGGGATTAGTAGGAAGGTTGCGCTCGTTTAAATGAATCCTTCCAAAACGAAAACATCCGAGCTCAAGGAGCTTGAGTTTTTATTACCGTAAAGTGACGACACTATCATCACTAACTAAACTGAATGTTTTGGCAGTTTTTTGCTTTTAAATTAAGTTGGCTGGGAATGTCCTGAGAGAACGCATAATTTTTTGACGTACTTGTGTGAATGTGTGACATGAACGTATATGTTATTCTCAAGACTCGTTTTTTGTTGCTCGTTTCTAAAAATTGTTTAAAAAATCGTAACTCATATTTGTGCGCATTTTCAAAAGGAAAACGAGGGGTCGACGATTATTGTTGGCGTGCTTATTGTATAAAAGCGGCAAATATAATGCACACAGTAAGTGCGGTCATGCACGCGCTTAGCTAAAAATTATTATCACAAATAGTTAATTCAGGAATTTGATCTGTCATTCATTCATCTACATGTTCTCATTTTACAGCGAACGTTGATACGATGGACATTTTTTGAATACTTCATAAGCTGTTGATTTGGCTGGCTAAACGACACTAGTTGAATTAGATTATGGTTTCAGTTCCCACACCTCTATCCGGCAAACACAACATGTACGTATATCATTGATGGTCTGCAAGGAGAGCAAAACCTTGAAAAGGTACTACTAACATTCGAGAAATTCGCCGTTCTTTCCGAATCTTCATTTGGGTGAGTGTTTTGTCGCATCATGCTAGCGCTTTCTGTAGCACGCCGTTCGTTCGTTCAAATCATTACGCCTTGAGAATATGTATTTTGAAACTGCTACTCTTTTCAACTGACGACATGCACGGGATCTGACAACTTCTAATAATTATGATCGAGCAATGAGGACAGCGTAGGGAAAATTGTGCCTCTCCATCTTTCAGCCCGAACAAAACTACTTAGGATTCTTCGGAAGTCTTTTGTTCTCCAACTAATGGTTAAACCATGTGTCCACGCGCCACTCTTTTCGCCTCCCGACGACAGCAGCAGAAACGCAGAGTTTGCACGCCCTAGAAGCTCATGCAGAATTCCCAAATTGGAGCGCTTTTCCGCAATACGGACGTTTTTGCATTTTTATACTTTTAACCGTAATGTTCATGAATACGTCGTGCGTACAGAGAATAAAAGAAGTGCCACTTGTAAAGGAGGCTGCTGTCGTTACCGACGTTGTATTTGTGAAGTAGCTGTCGGCGTGATTGGAGGGGGGTGATCGGTATAGCCGCTAGTTTTGTTGTAGGAGTAGTCGTCCACATAATATAAGTAGTTGTCCGTTCGGCAGAAGTGGTTTTCCTTATAAGTAGTTTTCCATGTGGAAGAACTAGTTGTCTTGATGGCAGAAGTAGTTGTCCGGATGGCAGAAGTAACGGGAATCGAGAATGGTCGGAGGAAGAGGTTCGAGGTAGCCGGTGTCATTCAAGTTTGTCTTCGATGTATGGTGATGGCCAATTATACTTGTTTCGCGTGCTGATCATAGTTCACATGAATGTAAACGTTCTTAATTCATTTTAACGATGACGGTCTAAATGTGTCGGGAAAGCGAAGGGAAGATAAACATTTCGAGCAACATTCGCGAAAATCGTTCGATGCTGTGTAAATTGAACGGAAACAAGCGTCATAACAGTTCTGCGAACTACCGCTGAAACGAAATGAACTAACAGCGATCTTTTCGAACGCAAAACCATACTTCTCGCTTGTCTTTGAGGGATACAGGAGTTTTACAATAAATTTCGGAACTTTCCCCGAAGGTCCCGACACGTACAGTGCAAATGTGAATCCTAGCAAACCCGGTAAATCGCCTGATTTTAAACAAGTCTGCCGTTCTAAATTTAAAGGTTCGGATGATCCCGATTTCCTCAGAATGGTAATAAGAGACTCGAAAAAAAATTTACGGAGTTTATTTTTTGCGTGGGGTGATCCACTAGAAATGTAATCGGCTAAGAAATCGCCGTAGTAATCTGTGTGCTTTCGAATTTTACCTAACCCTCGGGATATCTCATTTTCCTGCACGTTCCGTCAAATTGATTCTCTCCCGTACCCTATCTCGATCAAGCCTAACTGCAAGAGTGCGTTCACCTAAAATTTTGGAAAGGAATAGTACCTCCCTCATCTTCTAAGTTCCCTTGTTTTTTATTTTAGGAAAAAAATGCATAAAGAGAAACCGCCTTGCCAGTTTTGAGGTGTGGAAGTCCGCTTCTCGATCCTTTGTTTGCCGACCGAGTAGCAGACTCGGAGATCCAAGCCTTTCTCATAACACTTTGGGAACTGCATTCACGATAACGATATTTTTTCAAAGATTTCCATCGAATAAACTTTCCATTGGATTTCTTGCGCAGAAGAACGACAGGTTTCCTTCTTCAGAGCGGTGGGGACGTCACAGAAACATAGTGCTGACTATGATGAAGAAATATGTGCGACGGCGTATGTGGGAATAGCAATGCGCGATACAACTATCAAGAGCGTGCTCGCATCTGGGGAGGAGAGCAGTTACGATGCGACTCTTTGCGATAGACTGCCCGAAGGTAAGTGCGCCCGAAATTATTGGTAAAGAGTTGCGGAATTTGCTAGTGTACCGTCAGGATATGTTTTATGTAGTTCTGGCCAAAAGTAATTCGTTCAGTAAATGCTTGCAAACGAAATGGTGAACATTTATCAACGTAGGGAGATTTCTGCTTGATTGGTGAAAAAGCATTTGATCTTGACGCTCACCGTTGAGAATGATGGTGGTCAAGCGAGATGTTCACACGATCGCAACTTTTTTGGCAGATTTTCTCTGCAATTGCCGCTTTCTTTTTCTCGAAACTCCACTTTCATTCTGAAATTAACGTTTGGAGATGCTGTAGTTTGTGACGTTCAACATCTCAGTAGTGCAGATTTTGGTTCCACGAAGTGAAGTTGAGGAAGCCTTTCCCCTGGCCTGCCTTTCTTGCCACGTTATTTTGCATAAACCACAACTCATCCGCACATTTGTGAATCGTAACTATAATTTGCCTGGAAAGCTCTGCATTGACATGGATTATGGTTACTTGGTTTTTTTCGCAGTACCCTGTGTGGATTATTAATTAAAGCTATCGGGGAGATCGATATACATATACATACAACGATGAAAATCGCATAATGAAGCCTTTGAGGCACGACAAATGAGACGAGCCAGAATTTCAAAGAAGAAAGTGAATAATGGGAGTTAAAAATTAATCGGCTGAATTGAGCTCAGCAAGCTAGGCTCTTTGAAAATTTAGGCAATATAGGCCAGTCAAGAAGTTTGGAACAAAAAAGAGTCGAAAGTTTTAAAATATCACGGCTGAAGAACATCGATTGCGGCGAAGGAACAGCACTAGTTGAACCTGCGCAGGAAAACTACGATTTGGTTGAAATTAGTTCAGTTTTTCCTTCAAACCTGAAATCCTGCAAGAGTAGCACATTCGCCTAATTTCTGCAGATGGAATTATGTGATCAACCGTAACAGGACTGGAGTTTCCCTTCCGTAACAATTACTAGGTGCCACAGGGCATTTTCCCTTATGAGTGCAAAATTGTTATAACTGTTTCGCTGCTTGTCAGAGCTTATAGGCGTCAGGAACCAAAAAAAAAACAGCTCTTATGCCTTCTGAACAGGGAGTCGACTTCGACTCCAGGTAAGGTTATGAGTCAGGTTCAACTAAGTGGCTCCGATATGGAGTAAACCCGGCCGTCAGTACCTGCAGTTAAGCTTCGAAGTAAGTGGTCACTGATCTGCGTCGCTTCGGCACTGGAAATTATAATTTGTGCTGAGGATCGACGAAAGTGGTCGGAAACAGAACAGAGAATTTAAACGGAAGTTAATAAATCATCAGATCTGATGAGGAAGCGATGTTGGAGGTTGGAAAGCGTACAGAAGTACCAAAAACCTCCAATCTGTCCGTACTGGCGAACCCGTATTTCTCTTGACAACACCTTACAACGCGTTTTACTTCAGTATCGTAATGAACTTTATTTCCCACCCCAAACACATTGAGTGCACCAGAATTCTTTTCACAGCAGTCTTGCTTTCAGGATTTCCATTCGTATGTCTTTCGCTTCCATTTCAGATTGGCAGGTGGCTCCTCGGCATTTGGGCGCTGTTGAGGAAATTTTGTTTGGAAATTAGTGCTACGCGATTTCAATATGCGCCATTTTACGTTTTTATTCGATCAGGGTTTAATCTCTTCAGTTGCTTTATTGCCGTTCTCACTTTTCACGATATTCATTTTATATCTTGTTTGCAGTTATTACTTCCTTCTTTTATTTTCTATTTTTTGAATAAAACCTTTCATCGTTATCGTCGTCACTGGCTCAGCAATCCTCGGAACTAGGGAGCCCTAGCCTATGCGACTTCACACCGTCTATCGGCGGCTCATGGGGTTTTGGGCTCCCGAGGCTGTTTCCTTCAGTCTATCAGATATCATTGCTTATTTGGAGGCGTCTCGAAGATTGAGTTCATACGACCTCACTTTCTACTCCTAGGGTCTTTACGAAGAGCTCGATTTTGTCAACTGGTCAAGAGAGGTATATTTCCAGGTTCCGAAGCACTGGGGCCATATGTGAGCGATGGACCACGTATGGTGCTGGTGTTCAGTTCGTTTGACCGAGTGACCGCTGACAAGCAGACATCATTCGGATTCCGCGCCAAAATACAATTCAAAACAGGTGGGGACAAGTGCTTTCCGTGGAAGTGGTTACCGGCCAAGAGAGAGAGCAGGGAACAAGTGATGTAGATAGAGGTGAACAATGAGTTGTGGAGAAGGAAGAACTTGGAAAATCATCAAGAAAAGGAAGCGACTAGTAAGTTTAGGGGGCGCACACTTAAGCGATCGCTTTCGGCGGAGCAATTGTCTCCCGCAGAGCAGCTTGACGAGGGGGAAGAGGGGTGGCTGGGAGATGGTAATAAAAAGTCGCGATAGTTCTCCTTGCCGAGGTCTTAGCAGAACACTTGATTGGTGGATGGCTCGTCAAAAATGGCTTAGTTGTTATTTTCATTATTGCTTGAGGTTGCTTATTCCAGAATTTTTTTTCCCCCTTTTCAACCTTTTTTATGTTGCAGAACCCATTCATTCACATATGGGTGAATGAATTGGAATCCTCCAAAGTGGTTAAGGGAAAGTGCGTAACCCGAACGGGCACGCTTTGTGAAGTTGGCTGTTTTTCTTCATCGAGGGTTCCATTCGTTTGTGGCATAAGGTCCACCTCTTTTGTACAATTGTCCTGCAAATCCAAATCACGACGTTCCAATGATAGCTCAGCCATAGAAGTCTCTCCTCAGCAATAGCTCGGTGTCAATAAAAAGGTCTACTTTAGCCTCACATCTTTGTTACTCGCACTTTAATGCGCTTTATAGATGTAACTGTTCTATAACAATGAGCACGCATAGCCCAGTGAGTTGTAAACTGCATATTATTTCACTGTTAGGAAGATTGTTAAACTAGCAATAAACTGCTAGCATGATTAGCAATGCTAAAATCACTCGTATTCATCTGTATCTTTTCTCTTCGATGTTTTTTTTTCGCGCTCCTTGTGCGTTTCTGCGGAAATGTTGTTTTTCCAAACATTCATTAAACTCACTCTTTCTCTCGCACACTATTGCAAAGCAGGTTTTGAACATTTCGTAAGCTCGATCAGTGTGCATTTGGGGCGGTAATCGTGAAAGCTGTGGAGCCTATATTAGATTTTTTACTGTTGCATTTCAGATTTCGGTATTCCTGGTGATCCAGTCGGCGACTCGAACAAGTGCTTATTCAAGTTTACCAAGCCACAAGGATCATTCAATAGCCCGCGGTATCCAGCCAACGTAGGTTACTCCGATTTTTTTTCATGTAGATAATCACGAGGAAGAATTGAATTGTTTATTTTTTCACGATAGGCATAGCATACATTTAGCTCGCTTATTAGAGTCATTGAGAGTGGTGCGAGTGTATGGCTGAACTATATGGCATAGGAAGCAAGCTAGGTAACAAGCAAGTTCAGACGTAATAGCGATGAGAGAAACTCAAAGCTAGATGAAAAGTGATTCATCGGGTGCGGTTTGAGAAAGTTGTTGCACGATACCCAATTCTTCTATCCCATGTTAGTTTTCCATTTTTCATTTAAATAATATGAAGGCGCGTTGAGTAGTGGGCTTGTCTTTCTTTACCGTTCTCATATCTTTTATTTGTGATCTTTTCCTCTCGCCCAACATAACATTGAGTGCTTGGGTGAGCTTACTTTTAAATATCCACTTGAGCATCTTTTGCAGTTGAATAGTGCCTTAGAATTCACTGAACACATTTTGATCAGCACTGGAATTTGCTCATTTGGATCCTCGGCCAATACTAAATACTTACTCTCATAGACCGCAGACAATGCGCTTGATAACACTGCCTGAAGTGGAATGTATGCATTTGTCTGCTTTTGTTTTGAGTAGTGCTTTTGCCTCCGAAATAGTTTCTGCTAGGGAATTGGATTTTATGCACGTTCGTCGCTTTACCTACCGTCGAATGTCCACTGACATTCAGTTCGTCCAGCAGTTTTTAAAATCTCAGGGCGACAACGGCTTGAGATAAACTGGGACCCTAAAATTTGGTTACAGGTGGCTTCTCCGATACATTGCCTCCAATACGCAGTGAGCACAAAAGTGGAGTTTCATTGCCAGTTTCGATTTTGCAGATTTAGAAGGTCCAGGGGGGAGGTGGCCGGAAAATTCTGCCAATAAAGGCTGTGGCTTACGGCCAGGGAGTGTTATTTCAGCAACGGATTGCCGAGGGAGAACGACTTTTGCAAATTTTGGAACTACAGCCTTTGCCAATAAAAACGGAAGATATAATGAACTTTATGGGCATGAGCTGTGTAAAACTGTTTCAAACGTCGTCGAACGTTTACCGGATTGCATTTCTTATCTTTCATGTACGCGAGAACTCTAATCAACTTCAACAGATGAACACGCACCCACCAAAAAAATTTTATTGCTTCTCCA
>JPKZ01003246.1:121342-134606 GCA_000803305.1 Toxocara canis
GGGCGGGGGGGGGGGGGGGGGGGGGGGGAGGGAGAGGCATAAAAAATTTCTCTGAGTAGTCTGAGCCGAGAGGAAAAAAATCGGCGTCGAAAAGTTTTATGTGCTTACCGCATTCGGATCGACTATGGACTTCTATTGCCCTCTCTGGTCTCTCGAAAGATCAACCCGCGGCTTTAAGGGTCATTTTTTAGTAATGATCCGCAGTTGTAAAATTAGCAACGGGAGGGGGGGGGAAAAAAAAGAAATAAGTGTTTTGACAAATCTCTGCGAAAAATCGTGAGGATATGAAATTTTCTGCTCCTTTCTCTGGTTTCAAGATGCGCGCAGGTCGGCGAGTTTTTCCTGGTTTTTTTCACACAGCAAAAAATCGGTATATGCAGTTTTGGTGCAAAAAGAATGATGTGCAGAAACCGAGCCGCAAACGCTACTATCAAAATTTTTCAAAAAAAAATTGTGGCTGAAAAGAAATTTTTGCTTCTACGACTAAAGGAGAAAGCACTGAATCATTTGCAGTACCCACTCGACACGAATTGTACGTATTTCATAAAGGCGTCTCCAGGACAACAGATTCAAGTCTACTTCGAGCAGTTCGCTCTCTATAGCGATGGACCGACCTCTGATGGAGACAAGTATTGCGTTCTTTCAGTCTGAATGAAGACGCACTTAGGAAACGTAGCCAAATTTGTTTCAAACAGTTTCGGATGTACTGAATGGAACAGGAGATGCAAGCAAAGCTCATCCGATTTGCTCTATTAATGCAGTTTTTCGTAATTTTGAGATTGTTCTTTCTAGTCAGTGCAATTAGTTAATGTATTATTCTAAAAGTTCTCAAGAGTACTGAATGCGCATCAACTTTGTGTGAACTCTCTTACGACTTCATTGCTTTATTTGTACGTAATGGTGAGGATATGAAATTTTCTGCTCCTTTCTCTGGTTTCAAGATGCGCGCAGGTCGGCGAGTTTTACGCTACTATCAAAATTTTTCGAAAAAAATTGTGGCTGAAAAGAAATTTTTGCTCCTACGACTAAAGGAGAAAGCACTGAATCATTTGCAGTACCCACTCGACACGAATTGTACGTATTTCATAAAGGCGTCTCCAGGACAACAGATTCAAGTCTACTTCGAGCAGTTCGCTCTCTATAGCGATGGACCGACCTCTGATGGAGACAAGTATTGCGTTCTTTCAGTCTGAATGAAGACGCACTTAGGAAACGTAGCCAAATTTGTTTCAAACAGTTTCGGATGTACTGAATGGAACAGGAGATGCAAGCAAAGCTCATCCGATTTGCTCTATTAATGCAGTTTTTCGTAATTTTGAGATTGTTCTTTCTAGTCAGTGCAATTAGTTAATGTATTATTCTAAAAGTTCTCAAAAGTACTGAATGCGCATCAACTTTGTGTGAACTCTCTTACGACTTCATTGCTTTATTTGTACGTAATGGTAATGCATGCAGCCATCCTTAATGTTTTCATGTTTTCACCGACGATGTTTCATGAAATCATAACGTCCCAGTTCGTCCAAAGAGAGTTTCTTAAGCATTGTCCTTCCATCTCTCCTAGCATTCCTCCCACGTAAGAGACTGCATATATGCGCCAAAGGTCTTTTCCTTTCAACTACGGCCTCTTCCCTACTCCCTTTCCCACCATTCCTACCCTCTCTCTCATCCAGTCGCCTTTAAGTTACTTTCTGACCATTGTACTCTCTCCCTTTCTTTTCCCTTCTCCGCACAACGCAATGCGAAGTTAATTTTTTACAACCATTGCAATCTGCTGTTCCATCGACTGTGTCTGAATTTAGTTCCTTCTCTTAAATCCCCCTCGTGAATTGGGGATTATAATTTTTGTAAGCATCGTTATTGGGGTAAACCAATACTCACAAGTGCAACCTTATGAGCTTTGATTCCTGCCCAGAAACACCCAAATCAGTTTCATGTGTCCATAGAACGAATTGGCAAACGATGTTGAACCATTATTTTGGGGCTCCTAGTGGAAGAGTTTTGGTTAAACTTAGGTTGTGTACAATAGGAAACATGTGCTTGATGCGTTTTATTTTTGAGGAACCATGCGTCGCCAGCTTGCCCTCTCAGGTATAAATTTTGAGAGTGCTTCATCTCGTATAGGGAGCGCAGCAGTAGCAACAGATCACCTTCATTCCCATAGACGAAACATGAGAATTCCTTGTGAGATCAGGCTGTCATCATAAATGTGCCTGCCCAACAAAGAAGTCGTTGCGATCGCTCTTGATACACATTGTAAAAAGTATTCCATTTTATTGAGTATAGAATAGGCCAAGCTGGGACTCCTCACATTTCACTACGTGTTCAACTTGTTATCGTATCACGCACTTACTCTCCACCCAGTTGGATGGAGAGTCACCGGCCACAAGAATCGGTTTTGCAGAACTGTCCAATGAGTCTACAAATTGTGGTGGTAAATAAAGAGCAGCATTTTTTTCAGGTGTGCAGATTTTCTGGAGATATTCGATGTTTTCATGGTTGATGGCATGGAGAGATTGCAGCTTCAGGGTATCGCCTGAATGTTTCCGCTTTTCTCAAATTTATGATCGTATGAATAAACATGGTAACGGAATGGAGCAGCAAAAGTATTGAGAGTTACCCGTTCTTCGCACGTCAATGCGGGTACATTGACATCTGAACAACTTTGACGTGCGAAGAACGACTAACACCCGAATGCACCTTATACTTGTTTATGTTGTTCGCGAAAAAGAACATGAGCTTATGTAATGAAAAAGGCAGAAATTTTTGTCGAAATGAAACCGAACTGGCGTAATTTCATAAAAGTATGCATAGGTCAGATATAAAATTCGTTTAAGTACTTGGAGGTGTCTTCATGGGCTTGCTAGTTGCGCTTTTTTTTTCATAGTTCAGCAACCCTGCCTTTAAATGCAGGTCAGTTTCTTACGATGCTCTGACGACGGCAGTTCCTGTTTGCGGCTCGCGTTAGCTCCTCTTACGTCGTATTTCTTTTCGAAAGTCCTTCATTTGCCTAAAGATTGCTGGGAAAATTTGCACATATGATTACTATAGAAGCTCTCATTTGCATTCGTTCTGGTCCAAAGAGTAGCATTTTTTTTTCAGCAAAATACTGCGCCCAAACCTTCCCTGGACCTACGGTTTCTGCATTCGGCTCGTATGAAATGCGTGTTTTCTTCCGTTCCGATTCTCAAGGGACGGGAAACGGCTTCAAGGCGTTGTATAAAATACGCAAAGCTTTTAAGGAGGAAATTCCTACAAGAGGTTCGCCTCCTGCTCGTTCATTTGTTATTATTATAAGTAGTGTCGTATGGCAAGCGAAATCCTCGGAAATTTCCATTAAGCAATCAGCGAAATTGCTTCTTTCATACTCGTCCCGTTGTTTGCATGCTCTCTATCCACTCTTCCACCTCTCCCACAAAGTTCTTGTTCTGCGCTATTTGGGCAGATCTTTCTTGAAGATGTCATCGTACGTTGTCAGTAGATTAACTTTTTTTTGAATGTTTGACTGTTTTTGAATATTTGAATGCTTGAATTTTAGAATATTTCTCGAATTTCGATTAAGGAGCAAAAAATTGAACCAATCGCATGTTAGAATATTGCAAAATCGATATTCGAGAATGGTCAATGATGCAGACGGAATGATGACCATAATTTCAATTATCATTTCGTGGGCACCATTGACAACTCTTATCGATTTTGCATTAGTTATCCTGCGATTCATTCAATTCCTGGCTTCCTAGATGCTATCTGTGCTTTTTGATAATGCCGAATGATTTCAATCTGATATAAGTTTCTCCTGAACGTATTAGGATATTTTCCGAAGATCGGGATTTTTAAATGGAAATTATTTGTTGGGTTTTTCTTTATACTAGTTTACTGGGTACATAATAATAATTTAGTGGAATCTTGTCGAAAGCTGAATAATGAATAGATGCTGAGATATTGAACGAGACCTCTAATCATGCATAATTAGAATTCATTTTAAAATGTGAGGATCATTCTTGGTTTATGAGAGTATAATTTTGTTGGCATCTAGCTCTTCAAAAATCCTATAAATCGAACAGGACCCGTTTAAATTGCAATAGTTTAATATATTTTAGGTTTTCACCGACCGCATTTGGAAAAGCACCTACTTTCATTCCTTGGCAGCAGATGTTAATTTGTTTATGTCACTTAATTAAATAATTTAGAAACCAGTCGTCATTGTGGTCAGAGGATAACGAGAACGGATGACCGTACAACCGGTTGGCTTGTGTCTCCTGGCTACCCGATCAAATACAATAAGGATCTCATATGCGATTGGGAAGTTAAAGTACGACCTGGACACCGGGTAAGTTCATTATGTTTTCCTTTCGAGTCCCCTTTTTTGGCCATCTAGTTTACGCAACTTTTTCTTCGTATGCATTACTCTTTCGATGTCGTTTGTCGTTTGTCGTCTATGATTGCTTCTTGCCATTAAACGAATATTCAGTCATTGACTCCCGGATAAGAATTTTGGTGATTCTGATAAATCACCCTTTGAATGTCTTGGTACGATCTTCTTGATAAGACACTTTCGTATTTTGAGCCTGTTACATTCAGCTTCACGTGCGCATATCGTAGTACTGCGTGAGCCTAAAAATTTCCACGTCTAATTAGCGGGTATTACAGGGCTTGCCGTTCCATGAATACAGTTCTTTCGGCACTTGGTTGCTCCTTCAACGTTCTTCCAAAAAATCCGAAGATGTTCATGCTCTTCCTTTATATGACTTGTAGTTAAGATTCTCTGCTATGCACTGTGTGGTCGTTTAATGACGTAGCATATCCTGAAGCTTGAATACATCTTTTAAGCTTTTGCACAACTATATGAAAGCCGCTTAGGTTTTGTTGAATCTGGTCAAGATGGAGGTGGAAGGCGCGATGACAGGCGATTCTGTGAATTGCCAAAACGCAGTCATTCGCGTGGATGCTGATCGAGGTGTTGGCGCTGGTCCGAACGTGCAAGAAATCTGCGGCACCGTTGAGAGTGTTATTCAGCCAATTGTTTCCAACAACAATACTGTCAGGATAAGGTGCAATGAGGGTTTTTTTTTTTGTTTTAAAAATTTGATTCACATGGATTCCTCAAAACAAAGTTTGTTGTAATAGAGGACAGTATTGAAAAGTCGCTCGTAACTAAAACTGAATCGAGTGACTGAACAAGTTAATATTGAGTTATTGTTTCTTAACGGCGTTCAACTCAACCATCGTTTGTGTACAATGGACGACTGAAAAATATGGGCTGCGTAATAAGTAGCACGATTCACGCATGAGCGTGTCCTTTCACAGTTATTTTTGCACCAATTGTTCGGCCAAAATATGTGGTCACTGTTTTTGGCTAAAGTTTTATTCGCATGATGTGATTGTTTTGTCTCGCTAAAATAACTCTCAGGCAAGTTATCTATGTGGCCTATAAACCTGTACATGTGTTGTATGTATTTTATACGACTGTCTTCAGAAATTCTCTATTTTTTTTCGATTCAGTCTTGTGCTTTTTTTTGGAAAGCTTTCGATTATTTTTTATTGCTTCTTTACTTGCCGATTAGGGGTCAGTCTTCAAAAATCTCGTAAGCTTTTCGACCAAATATCCCTCAGTTTGGAGGTGGGGGTGGGAGGGGGAGGGTTAGGAACGATCGTATTTGACCCAAAAATGTAGCGAGAGGAGAGCGGGGGAGGGCGGAAAGTGAACAAATGAAGTTTTGATTAAAATTTAGCAAATTAAATTTTCAGGTCGAAATTTTTCGGGGCCCTCGTTTCGAATATATCAAAGTTATTTAGACAATTATAGGTAATCTGACGGTTTTGTTGTAGCTTATAGCTGGTCATGATGCCACAGGCGTTAATTATTCATGTTTCCTATTTCCCGCATTGCGCTGGAAATTTTTTTTAATAAGTGAAAGTAGCATGGTTATGATCACTTTGGGATGACAATAATGCATTAATTTTTCTTCAACGCAACGCGCTTTTATTGCCATATTTTTCAAGATTGTTGAACATTTGCATATTATGCTTTTCACCATCGAGGCTTAACTTTCTTAATGGTACCGCAATACGAGCTTACTGCCCGCGTCTAAATTATGGTACTGTTTAACGATATATTTCAGAAACAATTCTAACCCTAGTTTTGAAGACAAATTCACGTTTGCCGGCGAAGCTTGCATTACGATGGTAAAATATGCTTTGCCTTTATTATGCATTAAGTGGTTCTCATGACTGATTGCCTGATGTGGCTGTCTAGGAATCAGGTCTAAAAAGAGGGCTTTATGGACGTAGTTATGCTCGTTCGATCAAGCATGCTCCAAAGCGACCCCAAGATTCCTTAATTTCTCTTGCACGGCATCTGCTTTCGGGCTATAGCATAAAAAAAGATGTGGTCTTGCCTAGCAGCCTTATCAAAACGCTGTGTATAGATTTGCTGATACTGGTCGCACAGCTGCTGATTTCATTGAGTGCTTTTTTTGCTTATTTTTTGCTTAGCGAGCTTTCCACTTGTTGTAATCTTTTTTTTTCAACTTGCAGCTTCTTCACCTCTCCCGATAAAGTAAATGGACTCAAAGGCTTCAACTTTACCTGGACGGAAGTAAAACTGATAAAAGGTTCCTTTTGACGTCGTTGTTAGTCCAAAGATTCTAGAACTTGATAGTAAGAGCATAACAGAAAAAGTTAATAGCGCAAATGGCACCATAAGGTATTCAGACTTTTTTCATGAATTCACGTCATAGACATGCCCATCGTTTCACGCGACCCTTATAAGTGTGACGTAGTCTCAGGCTGAGAATGTTGCTTGCATTTTTATAGGAACGGTGAACAGAATATCTTTGAACTAATCTGCAAGTGTGAGGTGATCGAAAAGGGCTTAACCACTTATGCCCACGCTTGTTTTGCTAGAGGGATTTTCTGAGTTCACGAAAGTCAATTTACGGTGCACGCCTTTTACAGATGATCGTGAATGCAGTGACCCATCGCTGTACCTGTGCACATACACAAAGCTGTGCATCGACGCCCGCCTCCGATGCAACGGCGACGAGAACTGCGGCCTTCACGATGACACCGATGAAGCACACTGTGAGTGGTCTCAGCGCTCTGCAACCATCCTCTCCGGCATCAGAAAAACTAACTTGTTCGCTCCTGTTTTCCTTATGTTCTTCCACCAAACTCAACTGTACGCTTAGAGCGAAAAGATGTTTAGAGACAAGCAGTGGAGTGCCAGAAATGGCAGCCTCATAATAAATAGCTAGGACAAAGCGAACGCTCCAGAGTGCTTCGAAGCAGTGCCAATAAAGACATTTTACAATTTCTAAGGGGCAAAGAGAAATGTTAATGAGTGATGATCAAACAAGAGCTTAAGAAAAGGTTACAAATATAAGTGTAAATTTTCCCTTTGCCAGCGGATGAATCGCCTGCAAATTAGATTATCGGATTGTTTCAACGTTTTGCATCCACAAAGCTTTCCAGAGTAGCATCTGAAGGGTTCACGCAACAAAACGTTGGGCGCGCCTCAGTTCTGCATTTTAGCTTCTCGGATTGCTTAGATGGCAACAAATAGGCTCCAGTTTTGAAATTTAACTCTATAATGGTGCCGTCGAGATTTTGGTGCTGAGCTCATTCGGCGGTGATGCATACACTTTCAAACACTGGTATATCTTTGCTGATCGGAGGGGGTGGTATATGGAATAAGCGCGTCGTCGAAAAACATAAACGGTGTGGGAAGGGGGAAAAAATAAAGGAGAAAAAACCGTGGAAAGTTTGGGGGAGAGCACTCTCCATGACAACTTTGAACAGGAAGGGTTGTTAGAAAAGATGGGCGCAGCCCACTTACAGCTGGATGCGTGTCTGCCTAGCCATGAGAGACAAGCGCACACCCTCGAAGCTGAATTTAAAATTAAAAAAAGGTGTTACGTCCTCTTAGCTGCTAAAATGAAGGCGCCACTCGCCCTAACCGAGAATGAAATACGCAGCAGTCATAGCGGAGCAAAGTGGGAAGTACGTAGTAAGCTGCCATGGTGCAAGTCGTTGTTGCAACATTGCTCTGAGTCCAGGTGTTGGGCTCAGACAGTGAAACTGCGCTTAGTAAAATCCTCTGCCCGCTGGGTTGTTTCACAGCTGCCATGACCCATCGAAGGTTTCGTAAATTGGGCAATTTTATCTCGGAGAAATGCAGCAGATTTGGTCTGTCAAGTTTGTTTTTCTGGTTCGTAAGCCCGACAGAAAGATATCGACGCATGCATAACTGTTGACTTTTAGTGTGGACTGGTGGTGCTCGAGCTATTTGTTCATCAGCAGAAGTGCTGGAACTATTGCCGCCATTTTCGGAGAATTTTTGCTTTTGTCTCTTCCAAAACTTTCCGTTTTTCGCCCACAGCTCACACTCTAACTGTTTTTTATTTGCAGAATAGTTTGCAACATCTTGCTTTGTGTAATCCAAGCTTTATTTGGTTGAAAACTTTCAAGCAGCTATTTTACGGACGACGACCCATTTGCTTTTCATGTGTAAAATCAGCGAATCATTCCGAACTTGATTACGTCTTCCACGGTCCCGTAAATTATGCACCAGCTTTCTTCCTAATCTTCGTGATTTGAAGCTATTAGAGCGGCATACGGCGTACCCGTCTGCGTACATGGGCGAATCATAGCGGTGCGATAATCTGTTTCAGCTGCAGCGAAATTCGAAAGGGAAAAGAGGTATAACGTTTGAAGTGGTGAAAGGGAAGCACTACTTTATCGCAATTTTAAAAAAAAGGCTTTAGGCATTGCCATTATTTCTTATCTTGAATGAAAACGGGGAACTGCATAAATCTTTCGCTAAAATTTTAATGTTCGCTTCGTTTTCACTTACTGAACAATATAAGCTCGCAGCGATCCATTTTAATTAAAAATTGGCCCATTCTCTTATCTTATTTCAGAGATCTCAAATTATTCCACCCATCGGAATTTTCCGTTTCTGCCGTTACTCCAAAAATTTCCGACTCCGTTTTTTTTCGCCTCTTTTTGAAACTTCTGCTGCCTTTGTTCAGTTTTGTTTTCAAAAAATTTCGAATCTCAAAAATTTTGTTCTGTCACATCGCTTCAGAAACTTCGGGTTCTTTATTTCGCTGTTAAAAAGTTTAAGATCAATCTTAAGATCAATCATCTGCAAGCTTTTTGATGCTTGTTAGGTTTATTCCTAAGTCTTCACATTCGCGCAGAAATGCGCTTCTTTGGCAAATTTTATTGTTCCCTCATGGCTTACTGCTAATCTCACCTTTACTGAAAGATCAGCTGCTGGTTGTATACGTGAGAGGAGCAACGCCAGCTGCTGTGCTTTCGTAGAAGTCAGTTTGAGTTGATACTATTTGGCGAGTGTTTTGTGGCGAAACAGATGAAAAAGAAGGGCCGCCCAAAGATTTGAGGTATCAGGGATTTGTACTCAACTGATTAAAACTGGTATTATGCTATGACATTCTGCTTTCTTGAAGGCAACTTAAAGCACATTTTGTGGCACCTGATGGGCGCGTTATTTATTTGTTTATTTTTTGATTTTGGCAAGATTTCGGACGGAAGTAAGTTTAGCATGTAGAGCCAAATACTTCAAAATTAGATTTTTATTTACTAGGTGATTTCGTTTTCTATAGCTGTAATAGTTTTAATATTTTGATCTCTCCGACTTTACTGACAGAAAGGGGAGAAGAGGTGTAGACATCCAAAATGGCTGCAGGGCAGAAAAGCTCATCGGTAGAGTGCCCATATTAAGCTCAACGGTGTGCGCACTGTGAGCTAACATTTTCAGTTCCTAGAAGCGCAGCTGCTCTGCGTATGGTTGCAAATTCCCCTGTGTTGAAATTCAGTAGGAATAACTCTTCCTCTGTGACGCTTTATTCAGTGCAAATTCAAGAAGGCATCTTTTGCAGCGTGTGTAGGTGAGATCGTGAGAATATGAAAAGTGAGCAGCACAGGGTGCTAAACATTGCACTATCTTACACATAAGACATCGAAGGAACAGTGAAAATTTTGGGATCTAAAGGTTCATCTGCGCTCAGGCGATCAGAATCATATTCTTCTGGCGAATGTTTGCAGTGAGAGCGGCTCAAAAAATTTTTAACGATTGCAATGGCAATATGTATGTGTACGGTTTCGTTGGATTCAGCAAATCTAGCACCTGACAATCGCTCATATCTGTTTGGTGATTTGTTGTTCTGTTTACTTTTGTACGTGAACAATTGGCCAACACGTGTAATGTTCACCGGTGAGAAAAATTGACAGAATTCGTTAGCCTCGAAATTATAAAGTCAGCTTAATCAGAACGTGATTCATCTCATGATGAATTTTTCCATACTTTCGCTTGCAAATTTTTGTGGACGAATTTGATAGCAATTTTTCTGCTATTAAAGACGTGAAGGTAAAACTTGTATTCATCTTCCGTCGTTATGAACGAAACTGTTCTGGGCTGTTTCTTGCAATTCTTTGATCACATTTGGTCACATAGAATTATCGACAACAAACGTTGAATTCGATAGAATGCGCCATTTTTTTCCCAACTGTAACAGCGTTCAGGGACATTCTGCAAACTCTTCTGAAGGCTTTGTTCTTTTAGTCTCAACTAGTGCGATCTGATTGCAGCTCTTATCCAACATGTGTTTCAGTCACTATTTTTGTTGCATCTGTTATTTTCAGGTTGTGAACACTTCGAGTTTTCAAACATTCGAAAACTAATAGTTCTGAGTAAGGGAAGGTAGCGAATTTACTAGAATATGCTTGAAATTTTAGCTTTTCTGATGTCTCGAATTTACGAATTTATCCTGTCTTTTATTTTCGTTAATAGGCAGGGAGGGCGGCAGTAGCTCAGTGGTAGAGCCCCGGCTTCGTATGCGGGGAGACCTGGGTATGGTTCTCGGTTGCTTCCCACCATACCACTGACAGCCCAATTAGCGAGTGGTACTAACAACTAGCTACAACAGCTAAAGGGATGGCTGCTGCTGCTCTGCGTGCGATTGCCACAATAACACCAAAACATCGCACTGACGGCCCGAGCGGTAAGAATAAGAATAATAGGCAGCAGTCTCAAATTTTTACTCTTGAGTTCTAAGTTTCATATACGTTCCACGAGAAGTTGCACCACATTTTTTTTTTCAAAAATTTTTTGCTATAAGGAAAACAACAATATGGTAATAGTGTAGTTGACTGGCTTTTCATTTGCCGGTTTGTTCTGTGAAATAACGATTGTTATGTGGGAGCGGTGGTTTACTGGCTGTTCGTTTTTTTTGATGTGTGGTAGATGCACGTATGCCTAACGTATTAACTCGCAACGAATCGTTCATATGTAGAATCGTTGGGGAGTACAATCTATTGTTTTAATTTCCTTCATTTCAGCAGTTTTAATACCAGTGAACTCGCACCGAGCTTCAATTTTTGCTTTTTTTTTTCTGGCTGTGATAATTGCACATGAAACTGATCAACGCACAGCTATGGTATTTTTAACGATTTTATTTGTCCCTTGTAACTCATTTTTCTTTTTGCATTGAAAGCACGAAATAGGACGCATTACGCTCGAGAAGTTTCATTCTAAACTAACCACAAACATAGATTTGTTTTTGTTCACATTATATGTTCTTATATGCTCCAATGTTCTCCTCGTACGTGCAAGAGTGGAAGCTCGAAGTCCGTTGTTGCAAATTGCAGAGTTATTGTGAAGGTGATTGCATAGAACATGATCGTGGAATAGTATTCAGTGGAAAATGCAACCATGTCCATGTTTAACAAGGATGTGTTGTTCTGTTTTTTTTTTTGAAACAGTTTTATGGAACGGAAAAGCGACGTCAAAGTTTTGCTTTAGAATTGAAGTCCGACTACAAAAGCGTGTAGCGTTCGTTGAATGAGCAGCTGTTGCTTGTGTCCATGTGAAATAACACAGCTACTAATAAAAGCATCATTTCATTCTCGTTACTGCAACTCATCGTGTTCGTCGTTTGTCGCATTCTGCAGTGCAATCGTTTCAGTGTTTTGTTGCATCGTTCGGTTGGTTGAGCGCATTCGTCGTTTTTGCATTAATATGTGGTCGCATTTTTATGTATGGTTTTTTGTTTCATTTTCGCATGCAAACGTTCAAAGCTGAGTTAGCTAAGCATAAGTCCAGAAATATGTTGAAATATACTCATCTTTCATTACTCATGAGTAGCGTTCTGCGAGCAGCGAATTTCGACTTTAGCGAGTAGTGGTAAATGGTGGACTGGCAGGGAAGACCCGGACGGAAAATCTAAAGAGTGATTTGCGGGAGGAGAAAGAGCAAATCTCCGCCAGGAAGCTTTCTAGTCTGATAAAACTCGACGCAAAGTCAACGAGCGAGTTCTAGGAACTTTCGAGTAAACTGTGCGTTGGGAACGAAGGGGGCCGGGGGGTGGGGGAGCGGGCGACAAGAAATAGGAGGTCGCAGAATTGCTTCTTGTAATACGCCAGCATACAGTATTATAGTTGATCATTTTTCCTCGTAGCAGATGTTTGCAGCACAAAAGCATGTTGTGAGTTTGCTAGGTAAGAAACATTTCTCTATCAGGCATTTCAATTCTGGGGAGTGCTGGGTCGTATAAAACCATGTCAACGAGCTTTGACAGGGAGAAGTTCGGCCAAAACCTCAGGGGGAGTTTCGCTGCGGATGTCGAAGGAGAGAGCTAGGGAGAGAGGTAGAGGGAGAGGGAGAGAAAGGGGAAGAGAAACAGAAAGAGAAAAAGAAAGGAAAGATCGTTCGAAGTGGAGGTTGGAAAGACCCCGAAGGAAACAGTCGGAGGATCGCATGCCACTGATGGAGGTGACCCCATGGGCTAGCAGCTTACGAGTTAATGAGGAAGTCGATGAAAGTCACGCATAAAATACCCGCACACGGCAGTTTATGTGCTATTGCAAATTGCTTGAATGCTTGCATTCTCTTGCTGTTGACATCTATCATTGATGTGCCATATTAGAGTGCTGAAAACAGATGATTTCTTCTCTTTTTTGTTGAGTGAAATGATGATCATGGGGCAGCTAATCAACTCACGTTATGCATCAGTGTGCCTATGGTTTTACTAACTGCATAAGCGACTCATTTGAGGTTAATTTAATAAGTATTTCAGGTGGAAACTGTTGTGCTTTTTTTTATTTTCTTCTTTCCTAAGCGTATGTCTCGGTCAGTGAATGTGATATCAAAAAAAAAAAACAAAAAGTAAACATAGGTTTGCAACAAAAGAGGCAACGAAGATTCCCGCTTTTATGATCCTCTTTCCTTTCACCTCCCCCCCTC